>JARJDS010025319.1:0-27623 GCA_030264155.1 Atheta pasadenae | reverse complement strand
TATAAAACAACGCGAATAGAAAGAAGCAAATAAAAAATATAAAACACGAATAACAAATTATAATACAAATGTTTGCGTTTTGTTTCTTTTATTACGCGGTTGTAAGAAGGAATGAAAGTGTTAACTTTGTGTTGCACTTTGTACTAAATGTGAACTAGTCGAGAACTCAAACGCAAAAGCGCAAAAGATTCGCAAAAGGAAATATTGGAATACTTTGAGCAAGTTTTAATTAAAAACAATCTGGCGACTTAGCTACATTGGGCGCAAACTTTTATAACTATCTGGAAGCAAGTGTAAATGACCAACGAAAGAAATTGATCGATTTTTCAACAAAACAGATGTTTTCGTCATTTAAACCAAACTCTATAAAAAAATTGTTTTATAAACTTGCTGTGTCCATAAAATCGGTAAAATTATATGTGATGTATATCGGATTAATAACAAATAATACGTCAGTGAAGTACATTTACATTTGTGCTGGATTAGAGCTAATGAGAGTTGGCTCGTTACAACAGTTTGTAACAGATAATGATTGATCATGATTCCTTGTCAAGATAATGATTTCAAAATCAAAAATCTCTAATTCATCTGGTAATGTTGGTGACGGATTACCGGTTCAAATTGGTGTCGTAATTTAATCCCAAAATGGTTTTTCCGTTAATTAATAAATACATAATTAATTACATGAAACCAAATGTCCGTTATTGGTTATGCGTTCCTTATTTTGCGATATTAGTATTCCCAGAGAAGTGGAGTGATTAAAAATTGATGAAATTGGTGTTATTGCAGGTGCGCGAGTTTCGGACACGGCAATTTTCCACGTCCTGCAGGTATCCCGGTGGCGGGCAACACCTATTACCCTAACCATTTGACAATGCGGACCGAACACAAGCCCGACGAACGCAAATGCCATATAAACGAATCAAATTGCAATGAATCCCCAGTATCAATCCCTCATTGTGTTGAGTCCAAACGTATCCCTCATTTCCAGATGTCGGCCACCTGTATTTCCGAACGCACCTATAAGTTTCCCTTGTCGTTGGAAATGGGTGGCATCGTGCCGGAGATTCGGGCGCAAAATGTACACGCACTAACGCAAATTTAATATCAAACGAATTCAAACTGGCTTCTCTTCTATATTATTCATAAATTTTGATTTGTATCCCTTCAAATGTCGCTTTGCATAACAAACCGCCGTAACTTGGGCAAACAGCGCAAGGAAATTTACTCGGAATATATTGTTATATTTGAATATAGTGTACTTGTGTTTGATTAATGGGGTAATGTAATAATGTATCAATATAATTACGATAATCATGACAGAATGTAGGTGGTGACGGTTTTAAATGCTTTATAATATATCACGAAACATTGGCGCGCGGAGGACGGCAGCAAAATCCGAAACGCAAATACGCAAATCGCGCCCGTTCGGCGAGCGTTACAAAATATCCATTTCGCGTGATTGCGCCCCTATTTGTAAACTACCACGGCAATATATGACAAATGCGCGCTCATCCAGCTTGCGCGTTCACCGGCCAAAGTGAGTGCTCAACGTTCTGCAAACGTTTTGCTAACGGTCGCGTTGGGTCGCGCTTTAATCTCACTAGCAGTTTTATTCGCTTTCATCGTTTTATGCGCAGGGCTGGCCGCTAACAATCAAACGTTTGCAATTAGCATTGCGGATTAAATTCTGCACTTTTTACCGCCATGCGCTCAAGCTCACCAAGTACAGTGACCAACTACTAAACATCAGTTTTCAAACGAATTTTTTATTCTATTTTCTTATACAATTTTATGTAACATTTTTCTTCGAATTTGTTTGGCCAATCAATGCTGGGAATTTTTTTGTAATTAAAAATTTCTGTTTGTATTTGAGCAGTTTTGCCGCTTCGGTCACAGTCATCATCAGACGTCAGTGTCTGCACATCCATTCTTCATTTCCGAACCTGCAACTTGTATTGCAAAATGCGATAGGAATAGGTCAATAACGCGACGTCAAAATAATACGAAGAATGAGAAGCCGCAGAGTTTGCGATACGTTCATATATAACAAACCAGCAGGGTAAAGTACAGTGAACATTTCATCCCCCACACATACACACTAAACACTCACAAAACGCACACCCCATCGAGTGAAAAATGTGAACACTGCGAATGCGAATGAGCGCGATGTTCAAGATTGGAATACGTTGAAACGAGCGCCGCGCCAAACCGGATGCGGAAAATTAACAATGGGAAGCCGTGAAATGCGCGCGTAGTTGGCATACACAACTGAAAATCTGCCCCCGCGCCATGGCGTCATTTTTTGCGACAATTTCACCTGCTTCTCGATATCGAGAATGTGCGAACATTGAGAGAAGCGAAGAGGCAAATCGCCGATTCACATCTGGATGGCAGACGAAAATGGCAACGTCTGGTTTTCCTCATTGTACGTTCTCCAGCTCTTAGCGGCACTTGCCAAAGCACAAATTATACTAAAGCAGATTGGTATAGTAGATAGCAGACAGCAAAAAAAGCAGAAAAAAAAACTGACAAGCAAAAAGGATGATTTGTGACGCTGTGTGCGTTTTTCCGCGAGCAAGGAATATGAATAATTTATGAATTTATTTACTCATCGTGAAGGTGAATGCAGTCGAGATTTTTACCGATTAACTTTCTTTTCAGCGCAGGTTTGTATACCATGTTAATAAACGCTTTCATCCCCAGCCCCGATTTTTCATTGCCGGCACATTTTACTTTCACAGAGTGCAAGTTCATCAAAATAATATTATTAAAGCCTAATTTACGCCTAACAAATTAATTTGAACTGAAGTGAGGTGAAATTAAATAAAACGCCGGGGGAGATTTTGTACTAATTTTTATCTAAACGAATGAAAAAATCATTTTAGCATCAAAGCGCTTATTTTTATAAGAACCAACTAGAGTTAGATAAAGATAACATGCGAGGAAACCAACGAAATATAGGAAAACCTCAAAAAGCATCAAACGATATAAAGTAAGTACAAAACGTGTAAGCAGCAACTACGTGTTTTTCACCCGTAACCAGTCGGATATTTTCTGTATTTCACGGGGTTTACACAATTTTAAGGTACATGGGGTGGTACAGGGCATGCTTGTGCAAACATGTCTTTTCATCTCCACGACAGTTCTTTTTTGTTGGGTTCTGAACTTTAGTTCGGTTTTGGTTTTAGTTTTAGTATTACAAGAATTGCTTCCCTTGCTCGCCTAACATGTAGTACAGGCAATACCGCACGAGTGCACGATTTGATGGCATTATCAAGAACATACGTGTTCACTTTTTTCGTTGCTGGCATTTGTGGCGTTTCTGCCGCTCCTGGTTACTAGATTCCATGCAGCCCGAATCGTATCGTTCTGTTCAGTCTTGCGCAGACCTGTTATTCCTGTCAGTCTGTCATCGGAAAATTTTATCGACGATTTTAACGTTCACAATTTTTTATACTTCCACTAGTATTATTGATGCATTGCCGCATCTGATGCAAAGAGAGCCACATTTGTTGGAATAACTTTTTATGCTTGTTTTCAATATTGGGTGCAGTTCCAAACTGGTGTGCTTGCTTTTCCTACAACTTTTCTAAGTTTAACTGCTAACAGATACAACCGACGCTTTTCATACTTATTCAACTTTCTTAGAGGTTGTTAAGATTGTCGTTTCATTGACGCGTCCTGGCGGAAAAGCGGACGCAGCAGTCAGATACATTTTGAATAGTTTCCCGGCTCGCGTCATCATCGCCATTAGATCCACCTACAATTGTTTGCCAGTTTCGTTATCGTTGGTTTCGCGGCTTCGGTTTCGCATCGACCCAACCGGCGAATGACAAACACAAAACGCAAAACACAATACGTGCAAGACAAAACGTTCAACAGTTTTCGTGCTTGACTGACGACAAGGCTTGTGAGGAGCTTGGAACATTGCATAGAAATGCTGGTAGTCTATCAGATTATCCAAAGCTTTCTTTACTTGAAGCTTTCTCGATGTTTGCTACTCATCTAAAATAAACTACTTTAAAGCTATTTAACTTTCAAGAAAAACAAGTTATCTTTAATTTTGCACGTGATTGGTCTTGTAAACAACCTACACGGCATGAAAAAATAAGTTTGACAAAATGTTTACAATATGTCTGTTCACATTTACTCGTTGAAAATTCTTTCTGGCGACTTTACGATGCGCAATGATTTACATTGAAATTGCATGTTTATTGACTACATTTTCGGAGTTGACTTCCAATACGACGTCTGGTTATGTTCGTGCACCGAAATATGATAGTAAATAGTAAACTCAAGCTACTTACAAATTCTCTCGTTGGTTTTTTTGCGTTTTTACCGTTAGGAAGAAATATACAATTTTCCTGGGGTATTTGCAAGTACTATGAGATGTCCAAACATAAAATTGGAATTCAACGCAATACTACAATAAATAAAAAGCTAAAATAATTGCAAATTCGATTACTTCTTTCCCAAAAGGAAAGAAAATCAATGAAATTACTTAGGAGGTAAATTATCCTTGTGTTTCCACAATTTGAGTTAGGTTCAGACGGGTGTAGAGTAAGATTCCGCCTTTCTAACATCCAACATCTAAACATCCTGCACAACCACTGGCTTCAAGTGAGTATACTGCTTCCGTCTGCAAAGCAGCGGGTTGGAATATTAAGGGAAAATTCAACCGAGTGTAACTGACATTGATTTGATTGATAAATAGATGTGCACCGAGTGCGCACGTACGACGTTCGCGGAACACGCATGTGCTTGGGGCGACATTAGCGGACGAATGATGCGTAAGCCCAAAAGCTGCAGGCAGCGTAATATCACGACGATTAATGCGGAGATGATTGTCGGTGGAAGCCATGCAGGAAATCGACAAAGTGCAACCTAATGCGACGTTGTGAAAGAATTACTTCTAATATTTGTATAAACACGGAACACGGAAAACAAGTGACTTGTAGCCAAGTCATGTCATGTGCGTTGACAAACGGAGCGGAAGAAATAAACAAAATTAAATTATGTTTACTAAGCCAGCTAACACGCCGATTTATGTGTGTGCTGAAATAAAGAATCGTTTGAACCTGGGTGAAATAAAAAGCTAACATCGGGTAGATTTAATCATAACTTAAAAGATCAAGAAAACGTAACGAAAACAAGGGATACAATAGAATTGGTGAAAGGGCAGGATTGGTTTAACGATCGTTGGTTTCGAGCTGAGGTTGTGCGTGTGTCGATGTCGAAACATCCAGAAAAGGTCAATGAAAAACCCCATTAAATCCACCTGTTGTGTTGGTTCCATTCTTTATCTGTGATCTTTTGTCATTGCATTTTAATGAAATTTAAATCCATACAACGATTTGAATTCACTGCTTTACTAAAAGAACTGTTAAGGTGCAAAGCAAATATTTTGTTTTGTTGTTTTAAATCAAATTTTTGAGTATTCAAAGTTGTTAGGAATTCCAAGCAAGTCATGATTTGAAATTTTGATTCTGGAACACTTAATAACACAGCTTGTAAGCAGAAAGGATGATTCTATAATGTTATTGATGTGCTTGTAGATGAGAAATCCTGAAACAAGCACACCAGAGCCAGCAATAACAACGTCTTGAATCTCTTGATGTTTTTGGAATTCCGGGTGTGAGCGAGGTCAGAATGTGGAGGGCGAAACAACAACGGCATAGAAATTGATGAACCAAGCAAGAGCGCATAGTTCGCCCGTTTAGAATATAAATTATTTAAATCTAGAAACCGACCGACTAGAGTACAAGAATGACAAGAGCAAACTGTGGAAGCACTGGGGAGTAGACAGTAGACTTGGAAGATAGTGAAGACGCCGAGACAAAGGTCTTCACTCGCAAAACAAGCCTAGCTGCGGATATTGTGCGATAAGGAGGCCGGCGTTTCAAGCGGCAAAAGATCAAGTGCACGCCACCCCCCGGCTCCACCACGTTGCTAAACCACCAATTAGATACCGCAATTTCAATTTCGAATGCATAAATTAAATTCTGTCTTTCCATGCGCTCTGCGCGCATCGCTACAGTCGAATACTATAGGGTAAAATGTTTACAGCCCTTGTTAAACGTTACGTTGCGCGTTACACTTGCTAGATGTGTTTTAATATTAAAGACCAAAACGATCAAATCGTAAAGTAATGGCAATGTGTGGTCCAAAAGCAACGCACTAATTCCGGTTATGGGAAGGAAATGATCACGTTATGTCGAACATAAACTGAACCGCAACGCAACCAACAGACAAACCGACCCTGACCGACCTACCCTATGGTCTAGTATGCAGGCTGTTGTAAAATAAGGTAAAACTAATTCGTGATGCTGTAAAATTTCATAAATGTGGAAATTTTACGCGCAGCTATTTTGACGGTTTGGAAGTGCCAGTTTCGTGTAATTTTCAACATTCCCCGTTACGTTTCTACCACCCTTAAAGTTTGGCTAACAATTTAATATATTGTTTGTTTGTTATACAGCCAGTACGCCGCAAGGAAGTTGGTAACCAGCAAATGTAATAATAATTGGAATAGCAAAACTAAACAGTGATGAAATGGATGATTGGAATTGGGAAAACATCCATCTAAGTTTATGTACGTTCATTGTAATAGCAATAATTTAATATTATTATAATTGAAGTAATAATACAAGTATTTATTTATGTAGTCAGGAATTTCATTAAATATTGCTTAAAAAATTCAGTGTAAAAAAATCAAAATAAAACGAGAAGATTTGTAGATTTACAAGATTCATGAGCGAGTAAGAAAATTCAACGCAACTGACTTTATCCATCGTCGTCAAGTACTTCTTCATTCCGCTTCTCGATCCTGAGACTCTCGCGCTTTATTCTTTGACGGTGGTGCTTTCACACCGCCAATTCGTCTCCATCGCTTCCGTCTCGGGTGCGCGGCGAGGAGTGTCTACGAGTCTATTAGTTCCCGAATTTAACGCCGGATTCGACATTAAATATGCCGCCTGCTCTCGATTCCCTCGATTTAAAACGCAGCGTTTGACTTTAATACCTTCATCTTGAGATTTGCGATTAAGAACGCGAACAGACGTTCGTGCTATTAAATCCATGTTTGCTTGTTCGCAGATATTGTCGTGCATGTCCTTTATTGTGATCCTTTGGATGCGGTTGAGCACCTAAAAGTGTCTCTTCAAGGGGGAAGCTTTTATCAAGTACCACTTGAAAGTTTGCTTCTTGTTTTTTTGTATCAAAATTTTATTAAATATAAGAAAATTTTACCAAGATTTGCACCACAAAAAAGTTCAAGAAAATCTTCTTGCCTTGAGGGATAAATGCACACTTGGCGTGTTGGTTGCTAAAACACCCTCTTCTTTTGCACCCTTGTCTCCTTCATGACCGCACAGTGGAACAAATAAGTTCGAATAAATTCGTGTGCCGTACTACGCAAGTAAATACGTAAACGGATTATCCAAGCATGCGGCGTTGAAATGATGGAAATCCGATTTGTGCCTAAAAAGAATAACTGTTCACATTCACGCGGATGTGGCAGCAGTCTCTTTGTAGGTGGAAAACCTGGCTGATCGTATGTATGTAAACAGAATTGCAAAGCTTTCGAAAAACACAACATGTCATCTTCATATTTGTTATGTTGTCAAGTTAGTATGCAAGAAAATAAAATGCTAAATAAAGTATTCTGCTTCGAACAAAGCAAGGATTTTTTTATATACAAGAGAGGCAAAATAAGTAGTAAGGTCAAATAAAATAAATTGAACCTTAGCAAGTACGCACATATTTTAACGTTAAGCGAACAAGGCGAAGGGTTAAATGTCTCGGGGCTCTTTATCGTTGACGTTAATTCGGGTTTGGCAATTTTCGCTCTATTCCGTGCTTTTATTAAAATCAGACTTAGGTACAGGTGAAACCGGAGTTCGGGGACCAAGGCCGTAAATTCGAGTACGAGACGTTTGTGAGAATTGCGGCTGGTGGCTGTTTAGATGTATATGCATCAGATTCGCTTCGCAGAGCGTGACTACCGCGCGAAATTGATGCGCTCCATGGTAAGCCACCGAAAATACTACCACTATCACCCAAAAAAGGTGGTGTACATTCAAATCAGCTTACACAATTGCTGGAAGAAGTACCTTTTAACTGACTTTAAGTACTTACTTAGTTTTCTATTTTTAAACATCGCGTCAAAAACAACAAATTCAAATGGAAAATAAATGAATCCAATTTTAAACATAACTTGTCTTTAATTTGTGTAAAACCCTATTAAAACATAATTGCCTCTTGAAAAACGTAGGCAATTCGTAGCAGAATTAATTAACCCGCATAACTCAAAAAGCAAGCACCAATTTGTGACTTTTGTCGGTTGATTAGGTGCCCCAAACGCCGACTAAATCTCACATCTTTGGAATAGCGCATTCATTTCAACCTAATGCGCTGCCCTGATGTTTTTCCCCGCTTCACCCCCAACCAAATTGGACCTACATTGGATTCTATGCTGTGCTTTCGTACTTCAGTACTTTACTTCTTGTACCTCTTCGTGTTTTTTGTGTATTTTGATAATGGCACGCGTAATTCAAATTCCTATTCGGCGATTTTTACCCCCACATCTCATATGCGCGCAGAAGGGTCACTCGCCAGATGATTGCCGTAAAGGCAAGAGCAGAAATCGCCAGCATTACCGCCGCCATTAGCATTAACCCAGTATTCCTATTACATGAGGCACTTGAGCCAAGCAACCAAACACTAGTTGCCCGGCGCCTCCACACGATCACAAGTCGAAAGGAAAGTTAAAGCCGCGCCCGCGCCTCGCCGCGGGACGCAAAGTCCGCACTTGCGCTAATGGTATTTACCTCTTTACTTCACTTGCATGCGCACTGCCAACATATCCGGTTTACATTCAACTTCGACGAGCGACTTTTCCTCATCGAGTCATGTCGTTGCTAGCCCGAATCGACAGAATCCACTGAAAGGAAAGAAGACCTAGAAGCAGAGAGCAGAGCTCTCCACTTCACTACTTTTTAGGTTACAGCCAACATACGGGGATGTAAACTCCAAACCGTCATAGGTAATAAGTATGGAAGTTTAAATTACAATTTATTTCGAGGTTTAATAAAGAAATTTATCCCTGACAATTTAGATTTCTAATAATTAATTTACAAACTCTAAACTAAGTGTGTTATTAATGCAATTGCATTCGGTTGTTCATGTTTAACTTGTAAATGATTTAACAAGAGCATAAATTGTCGGTGAGTTTGCTCTAATTCTGTCAAAACACCCTAGTTTACACCCGATTCACACAACGATGTAGTTTTAAGTCAACCGTAAAACATCTATTCTGATAATTATTGTTTTCTTCATTTTGTTTCAGTTGTTTTTATATTTAGATATATTACTAAATGCGTAGCCGTAGAGCATATGTGATAGAACAATTACGATGCAAATTGTATTAATTAAGTATTTAATTTGGTCCCAGGTGCTAAATGAAGCCGTAACGACTCGACCGAAAACCGCACAAGACAATGTCGTTGCAAGCAAGGTTTTACCTCCCTGTGTTCAAGTCCGCTTCTCGCCCCAAACGCCATCGCCTTCACCGTCTGCTCCTCAATTCCCAGAAGAGTTTCTCTTAATACTTCCGCGTACATAGAACAAATTGGAAGACGTCAACCTTTCTGCATTTCCCTGCTTGAAACGTCGGCGCGACACTATTCACTACACTTCTCTGCATTTGGTTTTGGTTTCACGGATTAGTTCCTCGTGCTGTCTTCTAAATGAAGAAAAACCACAACTCGTCTTAAACGTAATGTCGTGTTCAACTAGTAAGCAACTACTAACAACACACTTAACTTAACTAATCAAAGAACTCATGAAGTTAAAAATAAATAAAACAATTAAAACAGAAAAAAACTTTAACTGTAAATTTTTGTTTCATTAAATTTTTACCTAAAAGAAGCAAAATTTAATATAATAAAAATTCGACGGTGTAATGAATTTATTCAAGTTAATAAAATTTTCGTTCCTGATTTGATTTATTCAAGTGCAAAATGAAAAGCTGATATAATTTGAACATTTTGGTTTTGTCAGAGTTCGACTTTGAAAAGCCGCTTGACCATGTTTTTAATTTCCTTTATATCCCAACCTTCCAGGCGAATAATTCACCTCGAACCCTTTTTAACCCACGCGCGCCAGAAAGGACTTCTTTGCTGCTATTTGTCCAACTAATTGTACAAAAAGTTCCGCAACATTCAACCGAAAAAATTACTTCCGTTACATAAAAAAAAACCAAAAAGAAAACAAACAATAAACATTATGTTTACAAGTGTTCGACCACGCTGAAAGGGTAAATATTCCCTCAACCCATCCACGCAGGAGTTTATTTTTGCAAACCAAATGTGCACCACATTAGTTAATTTTGCAATTCACATATTTCTCCCAAACAACACATTACACGTTGTTGAAAACAACAGTGTATTTCAACGAGCTTTAGTACATTCATTAACATAATTGAAATATTCAAGTAAAAACAACGAACGCTAATGAAATATAATTAGTTTTTTGTGTACGTGTCACTAGAAATTTATTTTTAATGTTATTTGTTATGTCGTGTTTCTTCATTTGAAGAAAAGATAACACCGAAAAGTCTTTAAGAAGTTTCATAACTGCGGACGTAAAGAATCCGTAGAATATTTTATTGTCGTCGGCGTCGTCTAACGAAGAATAAGGTAAAGTACGTTTGTTTTTTGATTCATCAAGTGAACTCATTAGCTAACAAAACCATACAATACTAAAGCAAAGCAATTTATTTTTGCCTTATAAAAAACTTTGTGTTTTTAATTATTTCATATAGAAATTGTTCGCTTTTAGTTAATTATTTTGTTTAGTAAGCTTGGAAAATGTTCAACTTTTAAATGACGTTGTATCATGACATTAATGTTCGGAATGTGTGAAAACCACATGAGAAGTATTGATTTCCGAATTTAAGAGAAAACGCAGCACACATAGCGTAGACACAAATCATGGTTGCTCTTAATGGTTTTAATCAATTTCGCAATTTTCGGATTTAATTATACTTAATGTAGCTCGCATGAGAATCCATTAGAATCAAATTGGTTTCAATTAAAAGCAAAATTAAAATGAAACAAATATTATTAGTGAATTAATTTCCGTGTTGGAATTGTCGAAAAGAATCTTGAGTTTAGGCAGATTTCGCTAATTATCATGAGTAGTTGGTGGCATTACAAGTTGGCAGACATGCTGGATTATTCAACGTGAATTTATGGTTATTAGAACATTTCAAGTTGAGGCTAATAAGCATTAAGGCACACGCAGATATACTATGCGAACATCTAATTTTGACTTGTAGGGCGATTGAAATGTCGAATACTACTTACTAGTTGAGTGTTACTTATCCTGTACTTCATGTGCCGGATTAATTTCAGCAATAATGTAGTTTATTAATTAATTTGCTAACAATCAAACTCGTTATCTACAAAATTTTGCAATTAATTATTTCTAAAGATACATTGTAATAATTTTGTTTGTAAATGTCATGTAGATGTGCAGTTATTAACCGTGTAGAATATCGGCGCGTGATTCGTGTTGAAGCGTAATTTTTGAAACAATGGCAGCGCAAGTGGCACTCGTTATTACACCGGCCCGCGTAGCTGCACACCCAAAATATAATAAAAATAACAGTTGGGGGCGCGATTTACGTCGTTATGTGTACGACTTTACGTTCGGCCGTAAAACCAGCGCGTATTCCCCATGCAACAACCGCCAACACACAGCACCACCATTGCCCACGGCATTGTTCGTATAATACACCCCCTAGCTCACCGACGCAAATGAGCGCGCAACATTTTAACGCTCATTATCGCCACTAGTAAATTACGAGCGCGACAACCGCCGCGACGATGTCGAGACACGGGACGCTGAAAAAAAATATAATCAACTCCAGCGACACGTTTCCATTAACTATATACATTTGTACATGTAGAAATAAGAAACAAAATAAATAGAACCTACTTGATATCCCTACCTTGCAAGCGTCAAGTAGTAAAATAAATTATATGCAAGCTTTTCGCGTGCGGGTGCGATTTTTGTCGGATTGAGGGTGATTGGGCGTTCGTTCTGGTTGCACAGCAAGCGCGTATTGTACTCCGCAGAATGAACCGGCGGTATCTGCAGGAATCTAATTCAAACTTTGTATTTATTTGTTTTGTTGCGTTTGTTGTTGTCGCTCAATTAATATAAAAATAAAGTACACACGCATGCTTATTATACTTCTCAGTGGTTGATTTTATTTAAGATCCGTTCCCAATTTATTTAGTGGATTAGTTGGTAAGGTTGGGAACGTGATAGTCATAATGATAGCAACAAGTATCTAATCTGACTCGTAACTGGGGTTAATCGCAGTTAGTCAATGATTGCAGGAACGCCCGTAGTCGACGACGGGGCGCGCCAACATCGGGGAAAACAAATATCGTTGGGGGTGTAGGAGTAAAAGCGCAACATCTGGCACCTGGCACGCGATCTTGCAATTAGTTGCTGTTTTTTCAAGTTTATTTGCGGGTTTTGCATTGCCACTTACTGACTTGCAAACTGTTGGAGTGCTGATGAATGTTAGGTAAATATCTTACGTAATTTTATATGTAAATCTAATATTAGTGCTATTATACTCTTGTAATGACCATGGTACAACAGTAAACAAGTTTATTTTATGCTTTTTTTAAATCGCATTTCTGTTTTTCTTTATGTTTCAATATGTTATCAATATAATTTGTAACAATTGAAGTAAATTTGATATTTGACATAACATTACACTATAAAAGATTTAAGCGCCAACAGATTACCTTCTTGCGTTTCGCCAGTGGCGATCCCTCTTGGGGTTACATGTGTACATGGCAATGCACATGGATGCCCATCAAAAACGCATTGGTCTATTCAGGCAGCTCCGGAAGAACGATAAAAAGCATTGGAAACATCGACAGTAAAACATATTTATGACGCTGCGGCTGCCGGAGCCGATCGAAGGCCAACCCCAACCCCTACGAATTTGATTCACTCTTAAATCTATATTCTGCTACACAGCAAGCATACTACCAACCAACAAACTATGCATGCGTTTGTATAAAACATGCATTTGTTCATTTTTTTTATCACGCGTCGAACGCCTCTAAACGATGAGCATCAGATGATGAACTTTTTTACAACCAATTTTCTAACCGTAGCAGGAAAATCTTCTACTCGAGTCATCTAGTCTTCTAAAAAATGGAACAGTTTTTTTTATACGTCGCGCAACATTTTAAAAGCCTGCGTTTGATGATCTGAGAATAAAAACTCGAAGAAAATACTACAGATGTGGGCAAGTCCATCAAATCATCATCATTGATTTTATTTTCTACGTTATTGTTGTATTGTCATTTTTTACCTTTTACCAAAAACGCAATTACGTTCCACAATAAATAAAACCATAAACATAATGGAAAGTGAAGAACTAAGTTAAATGCTAACAAGTAAGAAATAAGGCTTGGCTTACTTTCGACGTTATTTGCAACGAAGCAAAGAAGAAAATTCCAGCTTCATACTGGAATGGTATGTTGGCAAATTGCCTCAGCTTATGATAATCGTTGAAAATGATTGCTCAACATCGTCGCACCGAGCGGTTTCAAGCCACCTCGTTATCCAATGAGCATATGAAGAAGTTGTGAGTATTGAGAAATTTAAATGAAAATTCGACGACGGAATATCAAGCAGGAAATAAATGCAAACCAAAACCTGAAAAGCGTTCGAGTTTTTCGGAACAATATCAGTTTATTCGGTTTATAGTGATGGATTTTCTGATCATGATCAAAATGAAGATGAAAATGTGCTTTGGAAAGCGTTGTGGAGCAAATTGTTTATAGTACAGACGCGTCATGTGAGCGTAGCGCTATCAATCTGATAAAATGATATTAGTGGTGTCTGCCAATTCCCTTCTAATAATTGGTGATGGAAAGAAATATGAACAGAATAGGGTGGAAAAAGCATTATGACCGCTGTGTGTGCGGAATCAGAAATATCGAAAAATGATCTGGGCTAGTACATATTTCATTTATAGCGCAATAAATCACTTAGTTTTATTTCCACACCTTTTTAGGTTATATTTTTTAGTTTACTAGAACTTTATTGTTTATCTCTTCACTTATTTAATTTAAATTTAAATTAAATGTTTGCTTGAAGACATCTCAATCTAATACACGACAACAATACGTTTCTTTGTTCGCATTTCAATAAAAAAAATATTATCACTTTCATTGTAACGTTTCTTATTGACACATTTCCATAGCGGACGTCTTTTTGAGCTTTTTGAAGAAGTTGAACAATGGGAATTTGAGGAAAATGGATAAAAGTCACAGGGTAATATCATCAGTTACATATTACTTTAGTTATCAAGTTTTTATATTAAGTACCAACAAAAATAATAAATGTTTATAAAAACTTGCTAACAGAAATGTTATTACTCACCTAAATCAATAGGTGGTTCCGTAAAACATGGGAAACGGTTCCTGTTATCGTTTATATACTTTGATAGATTCAAATAAATTGCATGCATTACGTTTTGTTAATAATTGCAGCACAAACATTTACGTTCTTCTTTCTTCTTGTGTCTTCATCGTTCCAAGCCATCGGCGGATTTGAAATAACGGAAATTAGGTTTAGTTTTTCTTGGCTCAATGCAGGACTAAGGATTAGAATATATAAATAAAATAAAAACAGCAAACAGAAAACGCGATGACAGAAAAAATTTGAACTGACATCAGATTTGTTGGTATGAACATAGAAACATGCTTTCTTTTCATTTTTTTCCTCTCTACCAACAGGTTTGCCTACAAAATCCATTCCAAAACACAAGTTGACCTATCGGCTTTCTCCGTTTGTGCTGTGCACTAGCCTTATTCATATTACTCATGAATAAAATATCATATAATATAATCTATATTCAGCACAATTGATGACTAAGGGCGACGACACACATACGACGCTTTTTTCTTGCTTTCTTTCTTTCGTTTTCTGGTTCCGTTTTTTGACTTTCTATGATTGACTTGTTTAAGTAGGCATCAAAAATCACTTTATCTTATTTTCGTCACAAAAAAATCAGAACACAAAGGTTTTTGGACTAAAAATACTAAAAATTATAAACAAAATATTTCGAGGACTTACAGGTTCTTGAGGACCACGGAAACTTACCTGGAAATAAAGCAAATAAATTAGTTATGTGCAAAAAATCAAAGAATTTTGATATATAACAAAACGTGAACAATTAACCGCAATTAAGGTTTAGGTGATAAATTTCGGCACGTTTTACAAAGATCAATACAACTCGTACACATAGTATTTGTTTGATTACAACAGAAAATTACACAACAGTACAAATTACAAATTTGTGTGAGGGTAGTTTGGTTTATGCGATACGACAAAAACCGAAACCTATCTTTCATTTACCATCTTTCTATCTTATCCTATCCCAAAGTTATTGAAGCAAATTCTGTTTGGATCTTAGAGTTTTTGTTCGTTCATGCTTGAAGGGCCTTGTCTGGAAACATGAATGTGTGTAGAAGTAAACCACATTTGAATTTACCCTTTGTGTTCTAGTGTTTGGTGTTCCTTTATAAGGATTCATAGAAGGAAGATCGAGCCAACGCAAATCAGGAGTTTAGTAAGTCACTAAACTAACGAAGCATTCGATCGAAAGTTAATCAGGATGGTGAACTAACAGCGTGAAGAAGCATTAGGCGGGAGCAGACGTTCTCTGATGGTGCATTGAGAATAATTTAAATCAGTCGCCGGCTTTTTATGCTCGTTAAAGAACGATAAAAGGATCCGGACCTTCGCTGCCTCCCTGGGCGAGGCCGTGTTTTTTGAAAGGCGGAGAAGTAAGCAATGGCCGAAGAGTCATTTAAGTGAACAATGCGATTTTTACGTTAAATTATTGTCAGTCAAAACGTTTAAAATGAACAATTGTTTGTTTATTTCTCTAACAAGTTTTCTTATGTGCAGAATTGTGAATTATTGATTTTGTTAACGAAAATAAAGTTTTTGTTCCTCACTACGCTTTCTTAATTGTTTTTTATATTTACTGCATTATATAATCTTCTATTATGATTCTGAGATGCTGAGCTTCTGTGAAGATCTCAAGACAAAGCAAACACAAGAAGGATAAAACGTAGGACACGAGTTACATTTTTACTTTAACAACAGACTCCGAAGTTTCTTTCCGCCTTCGGTTGACTGTTGACAAACAGTACCGATTGTAACATCGACATCAAACACAACAACCCTTTTTAGTGGAAGCCGAAAGATCCTAACCATATATACCATTTTCCACGCATTCATCCCCACGCTGCTCCATGTGTCGCAGCAGTGCGCAAATTCCTTTTCTCAAAACAAAGCGCTGGGAGCACAAAGCAAATCGTGTGAGGGTTTTCATTTGTTCAACAATACTCTTTACCTATGTCCTAGGTCTATCCCTAGGTGTTGGTCATTTGCTAGTATACGTACACTTACACCACCAAGACCAGACTAGTTTTATCTTGCTTTCTTGCCCTCTTGTGTTTTAGACTAAACTGTCAACGTGTCAATCCAAATACGAATCTGGAATTTCGAATCTGTATCCGGCATTCGCAACAATAAAAATAAAATTGTGACGATTCTGAGATTTGGCGAGTTTGACCAGGGCTGAGATTTTGTTTTTGTCTCTAATAGTCCGCATTGTGTTTCTCGTCACTAGCAGGGAACGTTTTTTCCGCCAACGTTTTCTACGAGTTGGGTCCTCGTGATTTTGCGATTTCGCATTTTTACGCTGGGCTGTTGCGCGATTTCAAGTTTACGGTTTTACGGTCTAGGGGTTTTACCTTTTCCGGATTTGCACTATTGTTCCCATTGTCTACGAAATGAAGGCAGTAAATGTTTCGATACGTTTCATTTGTTTTATAGTTCGGCATGAAGATACAATTCACGGCAACGCTTGTACACAATAGAAGCAAATTAAACGGAAAAGTGGACACAATGACTCTTGATAACAACAAAAAATAATATTTCTGCTTTATAACTATGAAACTTTAAGTTCTAATCATTGTAACCATAGAGAGTTAATTTACGCAACGGTGTGGATGTTAAGTAATTTTTATTTTAATACCCGAACAATGAATTCAGTAGTATCGTTAGGAGGGTTCTGGAACCAGTATATGAAACGTGCATTTTAACCGGCGTAAGTGAGAGGTTAAGATATTGCTATAAGAGGGCGCGGTACGTTAAAGGGAAAACCTAATACCTAATACGTTAACGTCCCCCGTTTAAATGTACCAACGTTAAACGTAAAATATGTAGGTTGCGATGCCCGCCCCTCACACATTATTATGTTCGGCAACGACGTGCTCTCGCATCTCGCTTTTTCCTAGCCGCCTATTTTCCGCTCCTTTTTGCCTTATCGTTCATCATATTGCAAAATTAATCAACTATAAAACATCGCCGCGCTCCTGTAGTGCACGCCTCTATCGGAACGGATAAAACCAGAGCCGCATCTTGATTTAAAAACAATGGCCCCATAAAGCCATGTTGTGATCCTTCAAAACCTTCAAAGTTATTTACTTTGTGGCTCATAATTCTTTCATAATTCTTTCATAATAAAACTTAATCACTGATTTTTGGTCATTTGTCGTTAAGTCCGGCCGGTTGTTTGTAGACGTTTTCGTATAAAGCTCACAAGTAACTCAAGGGATTAATTTTTTGCTTCGGACATTAGTAAATGCTGCCGGAACAAAAAACCTACAAAACGTTACACAGCATTATAGGGAGTAATTACGTGTTTTATGACTTCGTACTTATGTTAGCAGCGCCCCTTCGTATATAAAGCTTTGGCAAGAGTCTGGACCTTCCACTTGAGAACTCTATTTCTTGTTTCTGTAACCCACACCCATCGTAACCAGCGAAAAATATAATTGAAGGTTCATTAACTTCATTAACTATTTCATCAGATTATCGGCGGTGTAAGACTTGCAAATGCTGGTAAAAATATTTTATTGCTTAATTTACGACGCGTATTATATTAAGTTTTCAACAAGCCAAGTTAATATATTGGTGGTTTACTTCAAGATTTCAATATGTGCACGATTAAACTTTCCAACAATGGGGTGAGATGAGAATGGGTACACACGCGCAAACGGCACAAGCCGTGGAAATTGAATTGAAAATTGAAATTATGAATAATGCATTTTTCACATTTCCCAACGCACATATGTCAACATTACAGTCCTTGGATGCTCACCCATTTTTCGCTCACTACCACCTTCACATTGTCTGCATTGTTCGTAGTAAATTTCTTTTCTGCCAGTAATAATTCCCAACGTAACATATTTCTTCGCGAATTGCTTCCGAATCTGTATCATTTTTTATTTATTTTTTATAATTATAATTTAACAAGTTTTCTTACAAAAAAATTAAACGCTATTGTTAAAAGTCTAAAGATTCTTAGGATCAAATAACAAAAAATCTTGTGAGAAGAAGCAAAAGTCATCTAGAAGTATTGTACAATCCAGGTTAGGGACTTATACCTAGATAAGGCTAACGATATGAAGGAGCAGCGTCGTTCTCAAGGAGGAACTGTCTAAGTTCGTGGAAATTGGTATGTAATTTAAGGCGACGTATAAAATCTTATTGTCGTCCGTGCACGTAGTCAACTTATCCGCCTTATGGAGACATCACGACACGTAGCTTCGTGCGGCCCGAATCAAGATCCCGCCCGGAGAGCATTCAACATATTCAGGAAATAATCCAAAAATCGAATCGCATTGAGACGAATGAAACGAGACGAATCGAATCGAACGGTCGACTACTCTACTCCTCACTGGAGCAAGGAACTTGCTCGTTTGTTCGCTTCGGTAGTCCTTTTTTGTCGTAGAAAAACCCTACACGGATAACTCATCTTCTTACGTTGGTAATATTTTCTTTGAAAAACGGCTCTGATCAAATATATATATTTTTTTCACTAACCAAATTTCAAAATAACTCTACATTTTTGCATAGTTTAAAAAATAACTTGTTAAAGACATAAAAATAATGATACAACTTTTATCAAAATTTCATTGAGAGGTCAATTTAATGATCTATTAAATGCTAAAAAGAAACAAGATCTAGGAGATTTCAATTTTGAGATATTCCTTATTGAAAATCATGGTTTAAAATAAAATTGTCTAAAGTTTTAATGATTTCTTTCAACATTTTTTTTTTGTTTACCTTAGCTTTGCAATTTTGTTATCAAGACTTTATCACGTCGTCGTCTGCCGACACGTTTTCCGATTTTAATCCGTAATAGAGCTGGTGCGATCTTGGATCGCGCAATCCCATTATAAATAAAGAACGAAATACGTCTATAAAAATCGCATAATGTCGAAGGTACTAAAGAGTAGAGGTTGTTGGTAAACGAGTGGCGACGCCGGCGCCGCATCGCTCACCGATATTGATATCGATATCGATATTAACTTTATAAGGCCATTAAATACAAACGCGTAAGAATATTGAAGTTTCCAAATACTGGAGTATTACTGTGCTCAATATCTTCCATCATCTGGGAAACAAAAACTTTTGCGACAAAAAAAAACAAAAATATACAGAGCAAACATAATAATATTTGCTTGAAAAAATGATATTACAAAAGTACTTTTTCCGAAATTGTTTTTCCCTGTTCATTTCTTTCTAAAATATTTCTTAAAACGAACTTTACAATGAAAATTGTTTTGATTTAAATCGTTTTTAAATGAAATTTTACTCGTCGATTTTATCGGATGAGTAAAATATGATAACAAAATAACAAATACCGTTCAGATCGATACAGCCGAAAAAATGTTATTTGAAACAAACTCTTCAGGCGTGATTCAACAACAATAACTTTTCATACAGTTTGAAAATTATTAATGAAACGCGTGTACGCCTATATATCAACGTATACAGTGTTTTATAAATTTCGCTTTTGTCGCGTTTAATTCACAATTTGTCCTCCCTCACATTGTGTGCGCTCGGCTTCGCGGCGCAATACAAGCGATGGCAAAGAGCTGCGCTGAGACGTTGTCGGCATCGTCTCCTTCACCGCCAACAACTTCAATATTTGGCGTTCCGGCGCGGCGGCGCGCGTATTTCCTTCGCGCACACTTGACGACCCGGTGCCGGTGGCAGTACGTTCCAAGCCTCACACAACCATTCACAAGCCCATAACCACCCTCTTCATTGTATTATTAGATATGACGAGGACGGATGGCTGCTGTCGAGCGGCGAGCTCGTTAGATTAGTTTAAATAGCTCTATATTATATTCTAATATAATATCGTAGTGCGGCTTGCCGAGTTTCTTATTTTTTGATTATGTTTTTCAATTTCCCAGGCAATCAAATTTAAGCGGGCATGTGATAATAAAAACGTCGGCTTCGTATAGTTGCAATAAACATACTCGTAAACGTATAGAATTTAATAAAGTTAAATTTTCTTTCCCTTTTAAAAATTCGATTTAATTTTACTGTTTCACATTACAACCCATCTTAATAAACTCCGTCACAAACTCATTTGTTAAACGCCAAAAAGTACAACGTCTTGTGACACAATATCTCACAATTTCAGAATTATCTAGCAAAGCAAAGTCTAGTCGACGCTACATCCCAGTCGCTCCAACAATATTTCTCGTTTCTGGATGCGTTGGGTTCGTGCTCCTTTGTATTGTTCCCGTCGCGTATGTGAGCTTTTCATGCATTCAACGCGCGTCGTATTCGCGGCATATTTTAGTTAGTCGCGACGTTAAAGCGGCATAAACAAATACGACGCAAAGCAAATGGCGCACAAAACGGCGGTGGCGCTTTTGAAGTGCCACCCCACGTGGTCTGGCGTCGCTTTTTTGGCTGCGGTGCACTTATTTGTTGTTTACAAACGACGCATATATCATTGTATCACGTGATATTTATTACTTCATATTGTTCGGTATTCATTCTGCGTTCTACGTCATCTAAACTCTCAATAATTTTCATAACACTAAATTTATCTTTACAACTGACACGGTAAATATAGAGCCAGAAGCAGCGACCCTGAAATTGAACTTTAAATTGAAGTTGTATACGAAAAGAAAGCTCTAAAAAGAACTTACGAGTAAAAGTTTTACTTTTCTGGCGTTTTACTTTATTACAGCGTTGATAAGAATGTAACAAGCATTAAAGTAATGAAATAACTTTTCATTTGACCGTTTGGTACTTACATACACACCCTTTTGTTTATCTTTTCAGTGAGAGCAAGGGTGCAATCTTAAAAATGAATAAATAACAAAACCGACGGAAATCACAAAACCAAGCTTTGGTTTTTGTGCGTGGTGTACACTATTGGTTTTATCAATTTATCTATTATTTTATCTACTTTATGACTTTATATTAAGATTAAACTAACTAGAAAAGTAAATTTAATTTCCTGCAGGATGTGTAAATCAAAACAAGTATCAAATATTTTATCAACAAGAGTATTAAACGAAGCACTTATATAAATTACATTTTTGTGCCGTTCTTTACAAATTTTCCTATTCTGTCATTTCATCGCGACAAAACCGGCGAGGATTTTTTATTGTTTTACCTTTTTTGGGGACAATGAGCACTCAAATTTAATACATGTCGGACCGCATCCGACCGATATTGTCACTTTCTACGGGAATGTATAAGTAAATTTATTTGAAGACATTTGTAGACTTCGTAAGAGCCTAAGTGACGGTTGTCACATTACGTTTGTGTTTTCCAATCGAACGCAACCCTATATATTCCTTCCGAAGTTGAGTTATGTCATGTATTATATGAAAATTATCTATATACTTAAATACATGGTATATACTTACAGTTATATTAGAAAAAAATAAAGGACGTGTTTTTGGATAGCGTAAATAATGTTTAGAAATGTACTTAGTGTTGTTGGAATGTAGAAAGGTACAAGCAGTTGACACGAAAAGCGTAAAAACCTCGCTAAAAGCCACGCCAACGCACTAAAAGCAGCAGGTACAGCTCTACACATGGTGGCGGTGAGTGGATGAGCGAGAAACGCAACTCGATAAAGTAAAAATAAGTCGGCGTCGGTTAATATTTCAGCACGAGCGTTTTTGACACCGTTGTATAATTCATAAGGGTTTGCCCCGACTAGTCTTGATCGCTGTGTGCCTGCCGAGCCTTTTCCAACAGTGTTTTAATAAATGCCCCAGACCCAACCGCCAACACCGTCGCCGCACCGTTGCGCGTTCCCACAAGGTCCGGCCCGCATCGAAGGCACTTTATACTCGGCCCGCTGCTATTTATACCATTGCGTGTCTATTGAATAAATGTTGCTAATGTGCGCACTATAATGGTATCAGTTCTGTCGTGAGTGTCTCTTGGACTTTGGACTCAATGTCCCTTCAGTCCTCTAAATGCATTAACATTTCACGTTTCGACGTACGCAACTCCAAAGTTATTTACACGTGCTTACAAATATTTTAACATCCAGATAATTCACTTTCTATTAAAGGGAACTGCTTCTATAAAGTGTGTGGTCATCAGGACTTGGATGGGGAATTCAGAATAAATTTAAAGTTAAAAGCCCTAAACCAGATGAGAAAACTTTCTTTAAAACCTCTTTCAAATATTGATCTACTTATTTATAACAGGTTGGCCTTGATCAACTTAAATCGTACTTTAATGAGTTAGGCCGAGGCTGTCCGCACCCGCTGATCCACTTCAAATTCACGGCGACAGCTGGAGCCCCCCCAAACCGAAGCTGGAAGTGTATCAGTAATGCCGTTCTCCATTCTAATAATGGGCAACGTGCGCACCCGACGTGGCTTTCCTGCTACCCTTCTTCCGTTAGAGAGCGTGAAGGATATAGGTGCATATTGGAATCGGGATGCTCGGGTTGCGAGCTTATCCTCGACGATGCATAGGTGGCCAGGACCTACTACGCATGGAAGGTAGCTTAATATTGCAAATAATAAATCACTTTCCTACTACCACTACAATTACTCCCATCTTGCTTTCTCTAGTTGCTAGGAACTTCATGATACTGGTGTTTTCCTGGTTAGGGTCGCTCTGATCAGTCCTACTTTATGCAATATTGAAAACCATTCTATTCTATTCGAGTTGATTTGGCGCTGCTTAGAAGAACTTGTTGTTGGTATTGACGTTTGTAATAGTGGTGGTGCTTATGGAGAATTAGTAGAAACTGAATTGGAGGATTTTGCTCCATGTGGTCGAAGGTGGATGGCGTCGGGGTGGTTTAACGTGAATAATAACCCTGTTATAAGGTGTTCAGGTAGTACAAAGTTGGATAGATATTTGGCTTCGTAGCGTGGCTAGCAGCTAAGTCGACTTAGAGCTATTCCAACGGGTTACATTGTGCACCTGCTCGTACTCCAGGGTTAGATAGACCGTGATTTCCGCTTTAATCGATGATCACTAAATCGTTAAGTGAAAAACAATAGTTTGTTGTTATCTCAGATGATAATCAACATTGGACTGGCTAAGCCCTATCAGAAAAAGAAAGTGTCACAACGTTTCTTTAGAATTAAATTATAAAATTCACTTAACTTCTAAACTTTCGAATGCGCAGGGTTTAAATGATCTGATTTAGTCGCGTTTTATTTCGTGGAAATGTAATTTGTCGACTTTCATTTACCTGTTCATGGAAGCTGCTGAAATGAGTTAAAAACGACTCGCATTAGAAAAAAAATCAAAGCCTTTAGGAAAAAGAACCTGCAAAGTAACAGATTTCCTTTTTATATTCTTAAACTTCGCGTCACACCTACGCAAGCGTCCGGCCACTTCAGAAGGACTGGCAATTTTCCCCAAGACTTTTGTGCACTTACTGCGTTTGTGCGCCGGGGTTGGAGCCGTACAACTCGCGCATTTTCACCGCCGGTGGAAATTCGCGTCACCGGACAACAAGCACGCTTTCTGCGAGTGAAGAGGTGCAATGCAAAGCGCAAAAAGTTCCAACGAACCAAACCCGCCACGATTAAACAACAGCGAGGCGACTCGACCGACGACGACAAGCACTCGGAAAACGTCGCGCTCATAAAGCGTTTAGGAAATGGGAAAAGTTCGCATTGCGTTGAATTCGTATTCTGCGCCAAGCAAGCACCATATTTATGCGCGCGAAGAAAGCAACTGGACAGACGAAGAAAACTACAAAATTGTACAAAAAATGTCAAAACTGAAAGTTAAACAAATAACCAAAACAACAAATATTCAACAACATTCTTTATGTTTGGGAAATTTAACAATTTGAAGTGGAGTATAGACCAGGTGAAATAAATAAAAGTTTGAAATCGATTCGATTTGTAAATTGTATAATTCAACTTTGTAGATCCGGTGGAAAATCTGTGAAATAAAAAATCAGTAAAGAATCTCTTCGGAAGCCCCCCAAAACGGAAAAGTTTAAGGTGGACCAAGTTTTCCCAAATGAAATGATTTTTGCAAATTGCACTAAGGGAATTGACGTACAGCGTTCACCGACTGAGAGGAAAATTCAAGAATTGCCCAAAACGCTTGCAACAAACTAACGCAGAAAAAAGTCGGAAAGAAAAAACTGGAAGGAGGACACATAAATTGCAAAAAGAAAGTACAAACGGAAAGAAAAAAACGCTCGCTTACCAGCCCGCTCGCTCCTCAGATGTAGTTCCAAATATGTTGACAACTTTTTTCTTTTCTCTTAGTTTTCAGGCACAAAAAAGTGAAGATGTTTCAGGCATGAAACACAAAAAAAACAAGCCATACGGGTGAATGAGTAAATGAAGATGGGAGACAAAAGAAGAATTAAAGTTTTTTCATTTTAAACAATAAATTGCTTAAACTTTTGCTCATTCCGCAATGGTCCTTTCTTTTTCCTTCGCTTATTGTTGCTTTTTTCTCCAAACGAGTTTCAGACAGTTGCTTCCAGTCTCCGGAATCTAGAGATCTCCAGACCTTAGAGTTTGGTTTGAGTCAGTCAAACACCCCGCCAATAAAATATATGAAAAGCAAAATGAGCGCGCGGCATTGGGATATTGGAAGAACTGGTTGTCGATTTGTGATTTGAGACATTTCCCTCGTTTATTGCGTTTTCTTTTTGAGGCTTTTCATGTGTTTCAATGAAAGCGATAGTGTTTTGTCAAATAACAACTCTGAAGAAAAATAAACACAGACATTCGCACGAAATAAAAAGAAGACGTTTACGACCTTTACGACGTTGCAGACGTAACAACTTCAACAAGAACCAAAGAGACGAAGATGTCGGATTAAAGCGCTTGTTCGCAACGTTAGCATATTATTTCTGTGGCGAATACATGTATCGTGTAGCTAACCCCATTCAAGCAAATGTTGTTCTGTTGATATATTGGAACATTGTTCCAACCATCAAGAGTTTCGAGATAATGGAATCAGAAAGATAAACGACCTGTAAACCCAATTGAATGAAAATAAAGAATTCTAATAACAAAAAAAAACAAACATAGGTTCTAGTGATAGGTGCTAGGCAAGGATAGTTTTAAGGCTAATACTTCTTTTATTTTTATTTAAAAAAAATATTATATTTTTTGGAGAAATAGTAGAATTTTGGTGCTTCCGGCCGCATATTCCCTAAATACGTTTGTCTATCCGTACAAAATCCATCTCCTCTGGCTTCTGATGTCTGAAAGTGAAACGATCTACCAGATCGCAAGATCTCTCATCCATTCCATTGAAAATTCTTCACCCTAACGCTGTCTGATGCCAGCGAGTTATAGTTTACAACGCTTACTACCTACAAGTACGCAGTCTTCCGGCGTGGCGCCTAGTTTAGAGTTGGAGTTCAAGTTTCAAGTTCGACGTTTGGAGCTTTTACACTAACACAATGTTTCATGGTAGATGTGGGTAGTTTGCTGTGGGGTGTGTGCGTTATTGACTAGTTGGCGCGCAGTCTAGCGTTCAATTCTGTCCTTAAACATCGCAGTGCAAGTGCAAGGAGCTACCAAGCCACTCATCCGGTAATAGCTATAGTAAAACGTTTAGAAACCGTTAAAGACCCTCATCAGGACCGGCTTCGTAGCAGTCGTGACTTTCCCTGCACAAGATTTCGATTGTGACCTCAAACATCTCGACTACGTAACGCAATGCCACATTACGGCACACCACACTACTAAATTCCGCATAAACCCTGGTTTCCTAATTTCAAAAGCGTTGGTATGGAAATATTGGTCTGCGGGCTAAGATTACTGTCTTGATTTGATAGGAATTTAAAGCACTACCAATTATTGCTTGGATTTTGATTTCTTAAAAAATGTTGAACGTTAAACTAAAAAATAAATTCCGTTTGTTCAGAAAACGTTTCCACCTGTCAATTATTTTTTGAGAACCGATTGCTTCTATTGGAAAATATAAGCCATGATACTATACAATATAAAAGTGCAGAAAGTCGAGCAAAACATAACGAAGATAAGAAATGTAACGCATAACAATAAACAATAACCATAACCGGAAACATGAAACGAACAATGGGAAAGTCAATTCAAACGCAACGAAAATTAATCGAAAAAAACAAAAGAAGAAGCTGAGCCATAAATTAGTTGTGAACAATAATAAAAAGATTAATTTATTAATGCGGTAACCCATGCCGAGGATTAATTTCAGGCGATACAAAAAACCGAAGTGATAGATAAGAAAAAATTTGAAACACTCAATAAAGTAAGTCTTCTGTTTCTATACGCGTAGTTAACTAATCCATGCTAAGCAATCCTTGAGCAATCAATGATAATTGAAAAGAAAGAACAAGAAAAAAACAAAATACGGACGAACCAGAAGTATAGAACCTCGCAAACGTTCACTCCTATGCCACACTTAAGCAAAAGGAATAAAAAATAAAATAAGACGGCCCAGAGGGAAAGACTAGAGAAAAAAGCATTGGTCTCGAATCGAATAGTCGTAAACGAGGAACGGAACGACCACACAGACGAAGGATACCAAAGATATACAGTCAACGACACGAACATGAAAACAATGACCGCCGGAATCGATTCGACGTTCGACCAGTCTGCAGCCGCAAGTTTCAACAATGGATTCATTCTTTTCAGTTACTTCGAAGCAATAAGCACTAATAATAGAAGTAAGACTTACACACACAATAATATTGATATTAACAATACAAGACAACAAAAAGTTTTGTTTCAAAAAATAAATTTATTACCATAGTACGTTTATTTCGCGTCGTTAATGCTTTACTCTAGGTTTGTAAAGCAATAAATTAATCTAAACAAGGTTGCTAATTGTGTCACTTGGATGACTTTTATGAGTTTGCGCCAATCTTCATCACCTTCCAGCGTTTCTTCCCTGGATGTGTTGCAGGGCGCTGTAATGCAATCCGTAATATCGCATTAAACTTTTAGCGCTCCGCGCGCAAATTATATTCCACTTCTTATGTCGATGTTTTAGTTAATAGTTTAGTAATTAATTAATTAATTTGCTAGTCTATTCCCTTATTAATTAAAACTTTCACTACTTCGCCACAACGCCAGACGGTTTCGTGCAGACGGGCTCCGTTGAGTGTTTCAACGGTAACTTTTCGCCAAAGCAAACTAATCTTTGCCGTCACTTATTAATACTTTGCATTCAGACAG
>JARJDS010025288.1:0-22591 GCA_030264155.1 Atheta pasadenae | reverse complement strand
GTTGCTAGGAATAAAAATCAACAAGCCTTAGCAACGGCAAAAGGCTGAATGTGAAGGTGACGTGAAGTGTCGCCGAGTATCTGCCGAGTATACAGCAAAGCTTTGGTGTATGGTTGGTTGCGTCAAGAATAACCAAAATATATTTCAAATTGAAATAACTTTTGATTGAATGGCTCGATTTTGTTGTTATTAGTCTTGTTTTAAAGCAGATTAAATTTTCTTTTAGTTATTTTAATAAAATAAATAAGTTTTTACTGTATTTTGTGTATATTTCACATAAAATAAGTATTTGTGATTTTAATTTTATATAAATATATTTTTTTAAGTTTAATTTTACTTCCACTGTAATGTAAAATTAAATTCTACCTTTACCGAGTTTTCTACACTTTCATTTACACGTTAAACTGACGCAAAACTTTAATTTAAAAGTTTTCACTCACAGAAAATTGAAGTCTTTTCACTTCAACATAATTATTTTCAATATTCTTCAAATTCTACTCATTTTTTTTAAATTTTACAAAGACTAATTTAAACTATTTATGGTGCATTTGCACAAATGGCTCAATCAATTAACAAATTAAATTCTTTGAATTTGCTACCAATAGAATTGGGTACATATACGTTTATTATTTTGAGAATAAAGCCAATGCGTCTGCTGCACAAACTTTGATTTTAAATCATTCATAATATAAATCGTAGGTAAAATTGGTGGCTGATGGCATATGAATTAAATATGCCGCCGCCCGCGCGTCTGATATATCTATATACGTGGAGGCCGCATTAATTTTCATTAGTCTGGCTGAGAGTGGCTGCGTCGGTGGCTAGGCAGTGATTCTGGATAGAACACGACCGCTTTCCCACCACAACCACTACAACCTCAACTTAAAGCAGACCAGCAAATATCACATAGCTGGTCGGCTTAAAGTAGAAAATTTTATGAAAATAGATTAGTTCTTGATTGGATTAACGTTATTTATTCACTAACTATTGTAATTTTAGGTTTTAATCTAATTACTAATCAATTTTGATGTAATCAAACTAATTATTCTATTTTGTATGTTTATTGTTAGCAGTTTATGTTCTGCGCAAAATGTTCATACATTTCTGAACACTTGGTGTTTTAGTTCTAGTCCCAAAGCTAGAGTTAAGACCTTTCCATCTTGTACCTCGTTCGTGCCATCAACATTTTTCGTGCGGTCTGATAAAACCGCAAACATCTTGGCGTACAGACGATGCGCCAAAATTTCTATTTATTTACTCCTTGTGGACATATTTTATTTTTACACTAGCACGCGTTTTCCTGCGTTTTGTATACTTTTTCAACGTTTGCTTAACTTGCTCTTTTCGTTTTATCGTTTCTTGTTTTTTTCTTTAGGCATTGGCGGTGCAGGTTTGCGTGTTGTCCTGCCATAGTTTTTGGGGGAAGAATATAGGCTTGTGTAGATTTTCATCTGCGGCTGCTGTGGTAGCGGCTGGCTGGTTTTGTGTCGGAATGTCGGTGGAATAAAGTCGTCGGCATCGGTGTGCGAACGCATCGGTTGCGGGATTTTATGGTTGCGGACTGCCGGTCGTGACGGTCACGATGGTCCTCCTCGCGAATCCTCCGCCTTTCCCTTAGCGTCCTAACTCAGGGAGTGCTCGGGCCGTGTCGGCGTGCGCGTGTACTGGCAGGTAGGAGCGTCTAGTGCCCAAACCAGGCCAGCACCGACTTGCTTTGATGAACGGCCGTTCTCTGCCGAGGGAGGCTGGTAACCGCCAACCGCCACGCTCACTGAACGCTTTACGCTCTGCCGTCTGTCCTTGCACCGTATACACGACCGCATACAAAACAACATTCAAATATAGAAACTATTATACTGAATGTTTGCAAAAACACATGTGATTAATATAGTGGAGGCGCCGGGCACAATAACAACCGTTTTAAAACACACAAGTTCAATACAGTGGAGGCGCTGGGTAAAATTTTAACAAATTTAAATTTACAAATAAATAAAATGTTTTTTTTGTTACAATGAAATAAAATTAAATTTAAAAAAAACAAAAATTAAGTAACCCGACAAAGAAATAATTTTATGCAGATTAAAACGATTCGTGTTTGTTGTTTCCGGTGTGGGTTTGCGATTAGGATAGATTTTTTTGGTCTTTTCCTTTGTTTTTTCTTTCTTATCCTTAAAATGTTAACCGCAACGTAGAAAAAAAACTGTCCTGAACGATCGATCTTTGTATATAAATCGCAGCGGTGCGCCCTTCGCCGAACTTAAGGATAAACCGAGGGCGCGTCATTAGACTCTGCAAAAAGCACTTTGTTTCACGCAAATTACCAACCGGCCACCCGCAAACACCCCCGCACTTTGCTTAACTGCGCGCCACTTTGCCAGCGAGCAGGCACGGATTTCTTTTAAACTTTTACATCAACCGCGCACCGCTCGGCAATGAATTCGAGTATTTAAATTTAAAGGCTACTTCTTCATTTTTTAAACAAAGTACCCCTATTTCATTGTCTCGGTTTTATTGCTACAATTAGACTTTTTCTGTTTGAGCTATAAAATCCTCATAAACCCAAGCGCAGATAACAAAACCAAATCAATTTACGATAAAGCTGATTAATATTTGGTTAATTGTTTGTTAAAGTGCAAAGTTCTGTTTCAAGCAGCAAATTACGAAGAGGTGAGAGGTCGCAAAAGTCCATAACACGTGTAATGTTGACGATCATGTTAACACATCAATGCGGGGTCGTTAACGAGCGTCACGTCCAGCATTTCCTGCGGAAAAGCAAAGTCTAGTAATGTTGCTAGGGTCTGAGATCGAGATGTCGACCTGCTAATAGCAGCCAGGGGCCAGACGACCAAGTCGAACCGTCGCAACCGGTCCGACATAATAGCGGTGGTAATTTTACCATTTGGCGAGGACAGATTAGCCTCGGTGCAGAGGTGAGCACGCCGAGACAAGTCGTCCGACACACGCGCACAACACGTCTACACTCAGCGGGCGTCTGCCATCGTAATTAATAATAATCTACACTTGGTAAACGAGCACGTTTAGTCATCATCCACGCTAATGAAATTTGAATAACACGTTGCGCTGATAAAATGATAATATAGAAGAAACATTGTTGACTTGTTTATTTCGTTTTACGTTTTGCTTTATGGTTACAAAGCGTGGTTGTTCGGGGACTGGAGCGCTGAAGCATGAAGTAGCAGTATATTAGGCGGGCGTTGTACTTTGTAAGATATGCGAATAAAAATAAAGATAAAAGGTGCGGGCGGGAAGGAAAGTCGCGCGGCGGCGGACACGTAGGAAGAGGAAACGGGCAAGAAGGCGAGTAACGTCTCATTAGCGTCGCGTATCGTGTCTATCTCAAGGGGGGTAAAAATTACTTATACTTATACAACGCTTTACAACACTCCGAGCCACGACGGCCACGTCGGGAATTGCGATTTATGTGTTTTTAACAAAATAATACAAAAATCTGATACATCCAAGACAATTTTAAAACAAAAGCAAAAAACAAAGAAACAAAAAACCAAGACTTAAGTAGTTATCAATAAAACTGACCTTAATTCTATGTTGTTTTATAAATTATTCACATAAAATGTTAAACATAATATGTGTAATTTATTACAGAACCCAAATTATGTAAACATAAATTTTATTGACCTCGAACAACACTCAAATTAAACGTAATTATATCCCGAAAATTAAGCCGACAGAACAAATTACAATCGGGGGCGCACACTGAATAAAAAGCGCAAAACATACGGCCAACTAACAATCGGAAAATGTTTTCATTTAGCGCTGGGGTTACTGATACTACAAAACATATAGATCGCACCAGATACACGCACCACCCCTAATGGAGCGGTTTTAATATTACAAGTTGTAATTGTAGAAATTGTTACCATGCTTTAACCGTATGAAAACAGGAAATGGCGGCTTGGTATTCGCTCTAAACTCCACACGGCACTCAATACTCCAGCCAGTGATATTGCAATTAACTTAAGTGTTAATTATTCAAATAGAAATTTCATAAATTTAACATATTCACATCCATTTATGATTTTATGTTAATACTACACAAATTTCAAACAAAATTTGCACAAATTCCATTTGATTTGTGTATTTTATCCTCAATTTCCTTTATAAAAATTTTGGTTTACAAAGATTCTCAGTTATAAAGTTATAAATAAAAACGTGATTGTGCGTTTTAGCATTAAGAAATTGTGAATAACTAAATTTCAACTGAAAACATGCCAGAAGTTAATAAAGTGTATTTATGCTTGGTATTGAGAATTTACAAAATGCCATTGCGATTGAAATTCGAAGCATGCGAGCGAACAGTGCGAGCCCAGTGAAAGAAATCCATTTAAGTTTGTGTGAAGTTTGCGTAATCCATGTAATCGCGCGAGTAATCCTTTGCAATTTGGCGTACGTACAACATGTTAAAATAATACGTAATAACGGCAAACGCCTATTAAATGCTTCATCGAGGTGAGGTTTTAGCGTGGTGTGGTTCAGCACGGTTCGATTTTTATCGATTCCATCACGCCAACAAAATTAACCTCTCAAAGCTCCTACAGTTTGGTGATTTTCAACACTCTCATAGCTATAACCCCCATACGAATTTGTGTTTCTACTAAATATTTATATACAATTTTTACAAAAAATAACGGCAATAAGTTTTTTAGAAATATAAATTTTTGTCTGCGTTTTTTTATATAAATTATGTTGAGTAATTATTTGGAAAGCACTAATGTGAAGAAGACTTTTTTGGAGAGTCGTCTGAAGCACTACAACACTTTACTAACACAAAGAACTGTTCGCTGTAAAAGACACTAGAAGACTGATTTATTTGCATGACAAACATTCAACAAGAAATCTCGGTTGCCTTGAAAAAACAAAAAAACAAAACATTGCCAATGCAATGCACAAACTTGCCAACAAACATCAAAACAAAACCAATGCGCGGCCTACTAGATTACACTTACAATAACCATCGTTTTTTTCAACTAAATAAAAACCGTGAGTGATTATTTTATTATTAACTTATCGATAATTTTAAAAATTAAAAAAATAAAAACAACATTTTTATTTAAATTGCATTTTGCAATGCATAAAATTATAAACACAATATAAGCTTTAATTGAACTTGAAAAAAAAGAAGCACATTAAACTAGTCACAACTACAAATTTTCTGAATGTTCATACATTAAGCCACACAATTCCACAAAGGCAAAACATCATTAAATTTACACCAGTGTTCAGCCTATTATGCCCAGGATTGCAAAACGCGATCGCCGCATGAATCGCACGAAAGGCGCGAGCAAATGGAAATATTCAGTAAAAACTTTTTTTTCACTACACGTTCCGCACAAAAAAATGAACGAACATACAAATAACATGCCATTACAAGCACAAAAAAACGTAATTTAATACATCGATTTATTTAGCACGAGCACCGCCAAAAACCAATGTGAATGAACCAAATTAAATTAAAATAAAACAGCATTACCGGGTGTAACTATAGTGAATTAATTAAAAATCGCCGCCAAATGCGGGTAATTTTGGCTGGCCGGCATTGCACCAACATTTGTTCTAAATTCAAATGATTGGAGCGCATTGTGTACATTGGTCGGTGGTGGTAAACGGCATGTTCAATTATTATTCACCTCAGTGCTTCACGTACATACACTCGGGTTTATTCTGCAATGCATTGTGCACATACAGTTCGTGTGATCCTCCTCGTCGCAAAAGTGACTAGGTTGATACTCGACATACACAGTTGCAATTACAGATTACGGCCTAATACATCCACTGCTTTTTCTGCGTTTTCATTAACCCACTCTCTCTCATGAGCTTTGCATCGTGGAAATAATTTTTTTCCTTGCGAGCTTTTCATCAATGTGTATTCTGAATTTACTTACTTTAAACAAAAACTCTCGTGTTTCGTGTTTGAAAGCTTTTATGTTTTTACGTCCTATACTTCTATTAACTTTAATTTTTTTTTAGTTTTTACTAGCTTTAAAGTGTTTACTGCGATTATTATGCCATAACACATAAATTTAATGCGTTTTATAATAAAAATAAAGAAGTACTTACATTAATTAACAATAAAAATTGTTTTGAAAGAAAGCGTAGTTAATTATAAAGCAGAAATTTTAAATACTGACCTACAAAGCGGAAAAAACGGTTTTTGATGTTTCATTCAGCTTTGCAATAATCATCTCATTGATCTGAAAACGCACCTATGTCGAAATAGTTGAAAGGTTTTTTCTTCTCTCACGATTTCCTTTTTTGTGCGTAAAACTATTGCGATGAAACAACCCGGACAACATTTGCGCTAAAACCTAGCACCGATAGCCGCTTAACGCAACACACTAATACGCATGAAGCAACAGCAAAAAGCCGACTACAGGACACCAGCAGGACCAGGACGATGAAATGAAACTACCACCAGAGTGGCTTACTCAAAACGGTAGCGGCTCTCTTTTATGACGCTCGCCCAAACCAAAAGCGGCTAAAGTCCAAACAGTTTCCACGCACAGAGGAAAACCTGGGAAAACCTATATCCCCTACGATACACGCACAGGTCACGTCGTCGGATCATCAAACACTCGATTTTACGATTGATCGTCAGGCGCCAATGAGCTGAGCTTGTACAAGATTTTTCAATTAAAATTTTTTGCCTGTACAGAGAAGTTTGATGGTTAATTGTGTAAATTAAATCTGTGATGCTTGCTTCCTAACATCATAAAAGCAGCTTTGGGAGCAACACGTTGATGTTTTTTTTTATATGTAGGAATTGATTTTTCAAAGGTTTCCGGTTTAAAAGTGTTTTAACTATAATATCAAAGCGTTTGATATTGTTATTGATTGACGCGTGTTTGTTCTTTGTTGATGGCGGAGAAATTAGGTAGCGCTATGTGAAAGTGTTAATTATAATTAACTGAAGCGCGGAGTATTTATAACAAAGTAGCTTTTAGTACGATGGCCAAGCTCAACGGCAGATAAAGCTGTTTAAGCTTGGAACAAAAGTGATACCAAACCCACTAATGCTGTTTAAACGCCGTTAAGGTGAGACTTGGGTTAATCGCCGGAAATTAATTACTTCAGAATGTTGTTAGTTATTGGCATATACTACAAATTGCTTTATAAAATAAATAGTCCACTATAGTTGGTAGATTACGATTTATAAACAAATTGTTTGTTTTACAAGAAAATAAGTTGTGTTTTTCAAACCAAAGTTTAAGGGTTAATTTGACAGTGTTACAAATTAATTTATGACTTGATTTTAGTAGAAAACAACAGATATACTTATTGACTACTAATCTAGGTTCTAAAAATATTTAATTATTAATAACTTTATCAGGTATAGACTAAAAACAAAACGACAAGTTAAAATTTTTTAAAATTAAAAACTTTACTTTTAAAAGTAAATTTAGAAGGGTTGCAAAATGATTTATGATTTGAATTTTACCTAAAACGATAGCACAACTCTTTAATTGCGTATTTAAAATAAAAAATCAATGATTCATAATTAATTTATCCAGAAATGGACTAAAATTCAAAGTAAAAATTTTAAAAATTTTAAAAATAGTAAACTTTAACTTTAAGGGTAATTTTAAGAGTTTTATGTAATAATTTATAATATGCATTCCATCTCAAGTGAAATTAAAACTCTTTGAATGTAAATTTAGACCGTAAAATTAACAATTAAACAAAAACTCTAGCAAAAACGGGTTGAAACCATAAATTTCTATAATAAAAACTAACCAACTTTGTATTGGTTTTGTTTTGTACTGAAAAAAAATACTGTATATATAAGTAACTTAATTAATTTTTAAGTGGTTAGTTTAAAAGTTGGTTAAAACACTCTCAACATGTTGAAATTACAATGTACGAGTAGGTACTATGTTCTTTGCCGATGCCACGCGCCTATGTTTTGCCTCCACTTGGCGCATGAGTTTACAAGCAACTAGTACACAATCACGAAGCGATGAACAACTTTGAGGCGGCAACTGTGTTATTACACTCTCACAAGGGCGCGCGCGGCGACATCCTCGTAAATTACAGACAAGGATTATAATTAACGCAGACAATAATTGGGACAAAATCTCAAGCACTGCATTATCCTCGTCTGCGCGTTCCCCGGCCGACCGGAAGCCATTGTGTACCGATGATGCAAAGCTACTCTACTTAATTGTCATTCTTATCAGTGCTAATAGCCACCAATGATATTTTAACGTATTTTTAATATCATCAAACATTTTATAAATTTCGCTAATTTTTCAACAAAAAAACTTTTAAAATTTGATGTAAAAATTAAATGTTTTAATATCACGACATTGTGGCAGGCAAAAAAATGAGTTTTAGGTTAAAAGTGATAAGCAGGACACGCAGTGACAACCGGAGGAAGCACAGGAGTGTTGTACGTAAACGAAAACAAAGCTTCCGCATTGCATCTTTATGTTGTGCGTTGTGCCTTTCTTGGATCGCAAAATTCGTGCTTTGCGTTTCGAAAACACGATTATGCTATTATTTGTTTAATTTAATTTGCACTCGGGCGCACGGATCCCCTTGCGTTTCCTTTCTGCCGCCTCTTCAGCGTCGTGGCAACAAAGCCTGCGTTGGGCGCTTACAGGCGCTTACGTTGTCGAGGAGCGAACAAGATGCGTCGGCGACCAAGCGCACCAAGGCGAATGAAGATTTTCTTGCTTCTGCTGCATGAGCGCATGAGTTTCCCAGCTGAAACCAGAGATGTGGTTGCTCACTTAGTTTACATTCAAATAAAAAAACTTACCTACTAAACTTGCATGCATTTTACATTTTTATTATAAGAAAAACCAATTTTTTATTTTTTAGATAAAATTTATCAAAAAAAAAATTTAAAATTTGAGTGGAAAATTTAAAATTTAAAAACAAAAATTAAAAGTTAATTGGTCGTAACACAAAATAACGATAACAAATATCAAATCTAGATTGCAACAATTGTATAACCTGCAATTTAGGCAGGGGGTTGTAAATGATAGGTGTTTTTAAATGTGAAAATCTAGATACCAACGATTGCGCATGCACCCGATGTATTTTGTGTGCAAACATTGCACCGCGTTTTACATGCATAGTTTGTATATTCCTGCAACGAGATTATCCTGTTTCGTAAATTATGCACGTCGCATACGCTGTGCAGATCGGAAAGTTCAATGAGTTTTCGTTTTTAATTAAAAATGCATCGATTAATTAATTCAGCGTCGCACTTACAGTTCTAAGTTGTTAAAACTTTGTTTTTACATTTAGTTGCAACATTAAACAAATTAATAACACAAATTTTATTAAAATAAACAAACTTTGTATTTTGTGTTGCCTACAATAAGACGTTGATTGTGCGCATGCGTAGTAGAAACAAAACCGAACAAAACTTGTTATTTGATAATCAGAAAAGAAACAAAACATAATCATTGATACTGATACAGTTGAATATAATTTTAAACCGTAAAAGCATTAAAAACTTTTAATTGTAAAGCGTAAACGTTAACCGGAAAATATTTCCTTGTTTATGTAGCACCAGTGTGTCATTACGACGCGCGCTCCATTAACACAAAGCGTTCAAACACAAAACGAAGACGACAAACAAAGCCATCGTAATAGAAATGAAACAACAAAACAAATCGAAACGAATTTGCAAACTTTGTTTGTTACCACGCTTAACACCGATGCCCGCGTTAAACAATGCGCAACGCGGAAATTTTGCAATTCGTTCGCCAGTCACTAGCAATTTGTCCTTTAATAATCCTGCAAGTCCGCAGGAGAAACGTTGGTACTACGCACATGCGAGGAATACGTGTGCACTTGTACTTTTCATTCAAAGTTAAACTTAAACATACAGTTTACGTTTACATTTACGTTTACGCCTTTTGGGGTTGTTGAGTTTGAAGTTTGAACTGCAGCCGGAATTTTTCATCAGAGTGCGCTCTTAACGCAAATGGAGAGGCGCTCGTTGTAATTGCAAACAAACCCACGGAGGATCGCGTACCACGCACGCTACTCGCCTGCAAAAGCAGCAGGCAAATGCTCGTGTGTGCGTTTGGGATATCGTAACTGCATTGTTTGTATAACTTACGATGTGCGAGGGCGGCGTTAACATTGGTAATGAATGACGACCGTGAAACTAATATATCATGCATGCGCGCCGCCGCCGCAATGTGCATTTGGTACCACAAACTCAATTATCACTGTGTCCTGTTTTTTTTCATTTGTTAATAAATTTAACAAGCAAATAAAGAAATGTTGTTTCAAAAACTTAAAAATTAATTTTATCTCAAAACTAATTAATTAAACTTGACGTTTTGGATTTGAATTTGATTACAAGATGAGTTGCAGAGTTGAGTAACAGACAGACGTAATAAATAGTTCGCAAAAGTTGAGTTGGGAATGTAGAATGTTGACAAGGTGTTAACGCCAACGTTAGATTTCTCGGTGGCGGTTGGTAATCAAAGTGACAAGCTGGCAATTATCACTAGAGTTTAGAGTTCAACCAAAACCTACCTTGACATTGTATTCGCAAGTTGTCGGAATGTGATCACGCCGCCTCGTCCCCCTTCGAAGTGTTTCAAAGTTAAATTTCTCCGGATTACATTTCTCATGCTGTCTTAGACATCTAACCATATCATATCAGCTCAACTCATAACAAGCTAATAAATATTAATTTTCCTAAAGTGATAAGTTTCATTATTTGATTAGTAACTAAAATAATTATATTTAAATTCATTTTTAACTCTAAAAATTTTTTGAAGTTATGTGGCAATTAATCAATTAATCAATTAAGATTCGGTGTAAGCTCAAAGTCCTAATATATTCTCTGTGTATCTCTCATATTCGCCGGGTGAGTGGAACGACGTCGGCTGTTTGGACTTTGGAGCAATATGTCTTGCCATACGTAACGGCAACTTGGGGTGGTAATATTAGTACTTAGTTAGACGCACATCGCGCTCACGTAAGATAAGATGAAATTTATGCCGTTCGAAACCCGCCCGAATTAACTGAAGCGAGGCATTGGTGGAGGCGCCGCGTTTCTACTCAAGCCGCGCTGCCGCGCCGCCGCCAAACCGAAACGATTCACCAACGTAAGACGTTTTCCTAATGCGAAAACTGCACGCTGCACATATGAGAAATACGAAATTTATTGCCGCCCGCCATATAGCAAAATGCTAGCCATGCATGCCAGCCAAGACCGCCATTAATTTGCTGAAAGTCATCATGCAGTTAACGTTGTGATAATCTAACCACAATAACATTTAAAGATAACATTCCTTCAATAAAATTTAAATTTACAACTAAACAAATACTTAACCTTACTGATGATGACTAAAATCGTCATCCAGAACTCTAACCTCAATTTGGTTGTGACGTCATTTTTGCTTTCTAATTTTTTATATTCTGATACCATAATAAATTTCCTTAAAATTAAAAAAAAATTGAAATATATCCAAGCATCCTAACGAAAAAAAAACAAAGGATTGTAACAAGCAAAAACAACAGAATTTACACAAATGAACAATTGTTTGCCTAACACCGTAACGTACTTACAAAACAGGGGGTGTTGTTGCTTGTGTGTTTTCACCACCTAGTACGCACTCATTCCACACGCCGAAAACACAACGGATTGCCCAAAAGCTGAAACCCTCACAATAGCAGGAAAGACAAAGAATGCAACTTGCTCAAATGCTCAATACTCATTCACATTCTCCATCTCTTTCCATTAACTTTATAAACAAGCTACCAAGCTATATCTACCCGAGTTACTTACCCCTAACAATCCTGCAAACGCAAAATTCTATGAATGATTGTAGGGTAATTTTTTTATTTTACATAATATTATCCTGCATTATAACAGCGTAATATGACTGTTTTGTTTTTGTTCATATTTTTTATATCATCTCACCATCTCATCTCATCTGTCATTGTATGTATCAACATTATGTGCTTGTGTATTTTTGAGAGTTGGTTCGAAAGGCGTGAGGCGGTTGTTTATTTTAGTTTAGTTTTCAATTTTTACACATAAATTGCGACAAAACTACAATTCTTTACCTAATTATTTTATTATTGGTTAAAAATATAGATAATAACAAACACAATGACGTTTTTTTGGTTTGTCTACGTTAAAAATTACATGAGTTATTTGTAAATGAAAATGTTAGTTTATGTGAATAGTGCGTCCCATTGAAATTCGAAATGCGCGCATGCACGTGACGTCACATAGAATTCATGATGGCCGACCTCCATAGGAATGCACGGGCCGTTGCTAGGAACAAAAATCAACAAGCCTTAGCAACGGCCAAAGCTGAATGCGAAGTGTCGCCGAGTATACAGCTAAGTTTTGGGGTATGGTGGGTTGCGTCAAAAATAACCAAAATATATTTCAAATTGAAATAACTTTTGATTGAATGGTTCGATTTTATTGTTATCATTCTTGTTTTAAAGCAGATTAAATTTTCTTTTGATTATTTTAATCAAATAAATAAAATTCTATGAATAATTGTAGGGCCATTTTGTTATTTTGCATAATATTATCCTGCATTATAACATATATATTGGTTCATATTTTTTATATCATCTCACCATCTCATCTCATCTTTGTTTGTATGTATCATTGTGTGTTTCTGAGAGTTGGTTCGAAAGGGGTGAGGCGGTTGTTTATTTTAGTTACAGAACGAAGTAAACAACAAAAACGACGTGGACAAATTGCACAAATTACACCGCGGCGCTTTGCCATGCCACAGCAATAGCATTTAGATGTTTATCAAATGAAGGAAATTTTCGAGCACGTGGTGGTTTTAATTTTACTAAAAACTTTGCGCAGCTTGAAGCATAAAGCACACTCGCATTAAATTCTTGTGGCGCACTTTTTTGTGTTGTGTAATTATGATTCGTTAATAATACATTGTTGATTGAAAATTTTTTCTGTTCGTTTCAGGTAAGTTTTGCAAAAATAGATTACCAACTGACGATGCAATGTGATCAGAGTATTAGTAAGTTTTAAAAGTAAAAAATATTACTTACGTTATAACTTGATATTAGTTGTAATTTTGTATAGTAATTTCCATAAAATTAACAAAAGTTTGATTTTAACTTTCCAATAAAATTCAAAACAACACAACGCTAACTAGATGTTTGTTGTTTGTAAGTTCCTCATTTGTTTCCGTCTGGTTAGTAACAAAACACTAAAAACAAAACATTAAAAAGTTACAATAATCATACTGTACTTATAATAAACATATAATTTATTTTATACTTACCATTTTGACTAATAAAATGAAAAATTTTTGGTAAACTTCTTTAATGTCTCAAGTTTAACATAAATATTTAATCAAAGACACAGTAAATATTAATATGCATGAAGCATCTTGCCACTTAACGAATTAGATTGACCACAAAGTTAAAATAAAGTCTGGGCAAACGCACTTTTAATGAAATTTTGGAATTTTAAATTGAAATCTTGGTTAAAGTTTCAAGACTCTTCTTGGAAGCTTTTTCACCATATCTTCATTTCGAACTCTAGCTTTTACCTCAGTACCACGCTTTTCTGTTTTATATCTCGTGTATACTCCGGTACTTGTGTGTCTATTCGAGTGCCATGCAAGAGGCAGCAGCAGCCATTTGGACTCTGGACTTTTGCCTTTTCGACTTTTGCCCTTACCACCCGCGTTTTTGTTTTTTGACTTTTGACATTTCTCCTTCTTCGCTATGATTTAGTGCGAAAACTTTTGGCTTTTACATGTACCATCGCCCAATGCGTTCACTGTGAGAAGAAGTCTTCGTAGTCTTCGCAGTCTTTGCAGTACTAGGGATGTCATTGCTCGCAGCAAAGTGAGGAAAATACTTTTAGGTTTTGTGCATCTAAAAAAAAAAAGATGCAAATGTTAAAATGGCGAAAATCTTTTTATCTAAAGACTTAAAAGTGTGCTTAAGTATTAAATCCTTTTTTGTTATTTGAAACGATTCTAAAGAGAAATATTTAAGAAATACCTGTGGTTTGGTTCTACAAGTTTATTTTTTTTATAATTGTCTGTGTAGAAATCCAAGGATTGTTTGATTCTCACTTGTGAATAAATGCAAAGTGCTACAACAAAACAAAAAAACAAAACAACAATTCAAAGCAAAGCCAACTGGATGTTTTTTAGTAAAACAACTCAATTGTTTTATGAAAAATAATTTTAAACTGTTCATCAGTATTTATTAGTCGTTTTGAGGTCATAAACACATAAAGTTTTAAAAGAGCGATTCACATGCTTATTTCTAAAAACTTTTGAATTTTCTACACACGTGCCAAACAAATGTAAAAGACGATTACGTAACCAAACACGATATAAACGAAATAAAGGAAAAGACATTGAGCATAAGCAGAAAAACTTTAACAAAAGTTTCAAAAAGTTTAACACATTTTGCGCTTAAGAATAAAACTCATAAATCTGCGTATTGGAAAATAAAAAAAAATAAAACATTTGTTTTCTTCCAGTCTACTTCTTACATTTTTAGTATTTACACTTTACATTACTTTCGTTTCTTTTATTCAAATCCTTGTGTTTTTTTAGAACCAAACGAGATTTTGCTTCACCGCGGTGGCTGGTGGTATAACTTCGAACCCAATTTGAAGCGCAAACAAATTATGAGTGCACAAAGCGCGCTGTACAAAAGCTTTGCGTTCCGTTTAACAGATTATATTCATGAGTCTTGTTGGATACACGAAATTATTTATATCAATTACGCCGCGTGGCTCGCAGCGCAAAACGCAGTTGTAACCTAGTAAATTTCTCTTAATATCTCTTTAACTGTCAAAAGTGGATGAGCGCCTGCATCCACCGCCGGCATGAAAGATAACCAACTGGCACAGCGCAATAAAACAGTGCAAATAACACCGAAACTGAAACCGACAATCAGCGGGACGCTGCGTCCCTCAGTCGTAAAGTTAATTTGATTATATTGTAATTTGCGCAAATTTAATCTGCACACCGTTTTCGGATGCCGCAAGCGCACCGAGCGCCGAAAGGGATAATGCAACTGAAGCAAAGTGTGGAACGCCAAACGATTGTTGGGATTTGATATCAAAACCCAACAAATACAAACGTTTAACAAACAATCCTTTTGACACCGTTTTCTATCATTTTGTAGATTTAACTAACTTATTTTAAACAAAACAACAACTACTAAACTTATTTATTTTAATTTTAATCCAAACTAACTTAAATACCTTACTGAAACTAAGAAATAGCAGCATAACCTTAAATTACCAGGTATTTCCAGGTATCCTTCTACATCCTTGGTTGTTGCACTTTGGTTCTCATACTTTTATCAACAGATCTGTTTAGTTATTGTTCGGCATAGCCCACCAACATGTTTCGTTGGTTTTGAATGGATACACTCTCATCTCGGATTGGATACAAACCAGATCAAAGTAAAGCAACTATTGAGGTAAACGTCAACAGTAACCTATTCAAAACTTCAATGTTAAAGTGAAAAAATAACAAATGACAAAAGTATTTATAGAAAATTGCTGTAAATTAAATAGAATTTTAATAGTTGTGAAGTTAAAGCATATATAGGTTATGTTCATATAATTTATAACCTAAAATTTTGATTCCATGTAATTTAAAACTAATTATTTGAAATAAAAAAGTCATTATGCGTCTTTTGAGTACCAAGGTACTTAAATCACGTATAATAACAATATAATTGTAAAGTTCTCATCGAAATAGTGTTCATTTTGTTAATTTCCCATCGTTAACGATATAATATCGGAAGATTGAAGTGGGCTGCAATAAACGTTGATTATTTAGTGCTTATTATTACATCTGCATCGCGACGTTATGCGAGGGGAAACTTTCAACACTCGTCTGGCATAAGTTAAATGAAGAAAATGCTTGAATACATAAGTAGTAAGAAGGCGGAAATCGCAGGAAGGCAAAGAATTTTCGACTGGAAACGTCACTACCGCTAACATGAGGAACAAGGATTGAAGAAAACTAAGAGAGAAAAGGACTGAAAGGCCATTAGGGTAATGAAAGTTGGAGCAAAACCCACTTTTGGGCCGAGATCGTGGTTAAAACCAGAAATGGTTGCGGTACAAGACGATGACTTGCTTTTTTGACCAAAAAACTATATCTGCAACTTAAAGTATTAAAATTTAACTTTTTCTTTCAAATTCAATTGTTTTATAATTATTATAAAATTATTTTGAAAGTTTTGAGGTTATTGAAGTTAAATTATCTGCAACTTACTACTTACCAATTTGAGTTAGTAAAAGTTTAAAATCGAAACAATTGGAATCAATCAGAATTAGGTTAAGTGAAGTTGATTTATTCATTTAATCGTAACGATGTTGAAGTGATGTTCGTTGATGGTGGTTGTGGGGTCCACGCCGCCGATAATTAGCCAACAGCGAAACCGCGCTCGCCGCCACTGTCGCAATTCCGCAACGAAATTACTTACTCTTGGAATACTTAAACCGCGGCGGGCGGTAATCTCGAACCGTTTTGCGTCCGATGCTCCAAAAACCTTCAGCACTGTTGCCATCTTCGTCTTGCTCTCTGTCCGAATCGAAACGTCTTAAAATCTCAAACCGCGCATACGATTTTGGGGCGAACCGTCGCCGTCGTCCGCATTTGCAAACCGTGCAGTTCAATAGCTGGAATAATAGTTAAGCAACGGATACTGTCCTGATAACTTTGCTCGGGGATTTACAGCCGGGCTTATTTCGGTTTAAACCGGCCACCATCACACGGCATCTCACTCGGTAGTCAGCATTATAACCAGTCAAAATCTGCACTAGAATAAGATAAAACTAGAATCACATTTGCTTAACATAGATGCCAAAAAATCAGTGTTGGATTTAGACGAGTTTTTGTTAGGGTAATACTAAAACCAACACTAGATTCTGAAGTTAAATATTTTAATAATTAATGGTAAAAAATGAAAATTTTAAAATAAACCCAACCCTGCAATTTAAAAAAAGGAGTACAGAAGATGTGAATGTGGAGGAGAGTAAGTAGTGAGAAGCTAGGATACAGAATGCAGGCCAGTTTTCTAAGGCATCGGAATGCGCATCTCGGAACCAAACAGGAACTTCGTCCTGCACAAAAGCAGTGCTTCTGCTTCTACTACTTCCACTCCCACAGCTGCTGCTTTTAGTAAAGGTTTAGGTTTGTTGTGTCGTACATGTGTTGGGCCAACATTGGCACAGTTTATTTACACTCGCCGTTTCGTCCTTATCGCGTTAAGGCCATCCATGTGTACTAAATACGAATAATCTCATATCCGGAATGAGGGTGCAGCCATGCCATCGTCCAAACGGACGAACAGCCCAACGGTCCTTTCGGCGCTGATCCGTATGCCCTCGAGCAGCTGCTTTCAAACCCGGCTCTCTTTAACATCATTATAAACACCAGACCAGCGATATTTGATGCCGTTGTCAACACTCTCACACTGCAACACGCAAACATTAAATTTATAGACACACAAAACATATTTATATTTATGTCACACAGAGTTAACGATGCTCGTTTGAACGAGTAAGGCTTGTTCCAGGAATCCCAGTCCTCAGTCCTAGTCCGGAAATGTTTCTTTCATGGGTGACGGTTTTTAAGATGCGAAGCGGGCGAAACTTAAAGCTTAGCGGATTAGCTTAATGCTGCGATATAAAATCAAATTTTAATTACTCGCGCACTACAACGATTATATTATTCATGGTTTTAAGAAGTTAATAAGATCATAAGCTGCTGGATTATTTTCTATGCCAGTTAAGTTTAATTACAATTGCGAAGATATCTTTTTACATTCAAGTTTTACATTTAGGGTTTACAAATTTAAGGTATCATTTTTTTATATGAAAACACCGCGTTTTTGTGTTGTTTTGTTCAAAACATCAGATAAATCTGATTAATTAACTTTGTTTATATCACAATAGAGTTAAAACAACACAAAATTTCACGATTCTTTCCAATTAAGAAATACTGCTGGGATAATTAATCAAAGTCGGTAAAAAATGCGGAAGACAATGAAGCAATGCAACCGACGAGCAAATAGAAAACGCAATGCACTTGCAATCGACGTGACTTGACTCGATTCTTTTCGCCATTTGGACCAAATGCAAGATTGTAGCGTTTAATGCGAATCTGTGAATTGCGAATTGAATTGAAATTCACAACGATTCCTTGTGTTTGCACTTTATTTTTATTAAAATGCCATAAAGCTTTGTCTTAATTTTGTTGTATTACAAAGATTACGTTTCACGCGAAAAGCTTAAAATTATTTCTTATTATACTAACCTTAAAAAACGTCCAGAACTTTTTCTTTTTTTATTTGTAGGAAAAATTCAACATCTGCAAAGGCAATTCTTGTTTTGTTTTGTTTGAGTCGACATGTCCGAATTTGTGTCATCTATAAACCATCACAATAATAAAGAGAACGCGTTTGCTTTGTTGTCGAAATGGTTGAAAAGGGCCATCGGTGAAGCTTTAGGTAAATGCATCGACGAGAGAAATATGAATGATTGAAAAGACGGGATGTGGAACACAACAAGATACGAATCGTCGGGTTGACGTGTGTGTTGTATGTGTGTTGTCGGGATGTCTGGTGATGAGTGAGATAACATGACGCGAAGTTGGAACAAAAAGGTAAAGGAGTAAAGGACGCAGAACGTGTAGTTTCATTGAGGGGTGAACGTCAACGCGCATAAAACACACGTTTTCAGTGGTAAACATAAGCTTTCTGTCTGCATTCCCTTTATGTCTATATTTGGTGTTTTCATTTGGTCGACACAGATCCACATTTAGTGTGTCTACAACATATAAATATTACATACTGGATATATTACTAAAACTTAACCTATAACTTAGCAAAACTTATTTTAACTATTTACATATTTTTATACATTGTATTCTTAAATACAATGTACGAAAGCTCAAAATTCAAAGCGCAAATCATTGAATTCTCTTCGTTTTGTCACAAAGCCATGACGACGACGCCAACGGTGGCGTTAAAGCATTGATATGTTTGTGATATTCGTGTTGCATTTGAAGTGTGACACTTCTTTCTACACACGTCGTACAAATCCACAATAGGAAAACATTCGTAATGCAAATTCCAAGTACAAGATACATTTGTACTGTCGTATAAACTGCTATTGTTGTCAAAGATATAGATTTACATAGGATGTTCATGCTTTGAAATGCATTGAAGAATTTTTAACGACGTATTACTACAAAGGCATGTCATTGATATATATATAACTTTACAATCCTTTGTAAACAATTTTCAATAAAGGTGTTTATTTCTGTTTTTTTTAAATTAATTCATTAGGAATATTTCCAAAAAGAATTTAAGTTTTAATAATGTATGAAACGTCTGATGAATATTTTATAACCTTAAAATTGATAATTTTTTTACTTGTGGAGTTTACCTTGTTTGCTACGGGTATTAAATGTAATTGTTTCGCATTAACACCTGTTGTCGATTCCTCTTCAGCTTGAGTTAGCGTGCTCGTGTCGCCACTTTGCAATTCAACCGCTTCGATGCACTTTGCCGCCACCGCTGTTGCTTACATATCTTTATTCGCCGAATGGAAATAAAGCAGCTGGTGTTACAATTTACAACTTACGCCATCTAATGAGACAAATTTTAAATAAAAATAGCTAATAAGACGCCATCTAGCATTTGAGAAATTTAAAAGTTACAAAATTTGAAATTTCTTACATTTTTGCGAATAACTTTTAAATAAAGAAATATAAAAATTTGAATTAAAAAAGAAACTGTTAACGAATTAATGATCTTTTGAGTTCTAAATAGACATTTATGTTATCTCTAATATTTTAGTAGATATTTATTGTTTTTGCAAGGGTTTGAACCTTAAAAATATATCATCGTCAATATACTTACCATACTTGTCTTCATTATACGAAATGGTAGTGATTGTGGTGATAGTGGTATACCCTTGGGTATTGCAGTGACTTGTAGAAGTGATGTTCGGAATAAGTAATAAAGGCAATACACAAAGCTGGGGCTATACATAATTGGTTTCGTGTGTAATGTTGTAATGCGGAAAGATGAAAGGACGCTCCCTCGTCGCCACTACAAGAAACTGGGGTTCTCCATTACACATCGCCGTAGCTACCTAGGGCACCACGTTGGTTGCCTACTATCCGATATATTCCTTGGGACCAAGGTGAGCACGCGTAAAACACGAGGACGTGGTGGAGGAACGCCACTACATAATACCGAACGTGATCTGGCTGAACAATTGTCATAACAGCAGCAATATTACAAGCCAAAACAGGTTAGTCTCACAAAACAGCAAGAGGAAAAGATCAAAGAGTACAAGAAAACAAAATCAATCTAGATCAATAATCATTAAAGTTTTTAACGAAAAAAACAATTGATGTTTGGTTACGTTAGTTAGGTTAGAAGTTTCATTTTTATGCTTTGGCTATTTTTTCTGACAAATCCCAAAAATCCTGTGGTATATCTTGAGGTGTTAAAGTGGAACACAAAAAACATAAAACAGAAGAAACGGAAGAGCGCCGATTATCAAATTTCAGATTTTCTGCATTTACGTGAGCAAAACCGGGCTCAACACTTAACACAATTACAAATGAGTAATGACGTCGTGGAAAAAATATGAAAATGAGAAATTCCTACCGTGTGCCTTTAAGTATTGTACATTTTTATTACGACACCATGTCGCGACCAACTTGTTTTATTTCTCTCTTCTTTTTCGTTCACAGCAGGCCAAGATTTTTTTTAACATAACCTAACTTAGCCATTACACGTCTTTTTTTCAGCGACAGCGACAAAGAATCTTGCCTTGTTTTAACCCAGCATTAGAAAATACGAGGGGGATGAAAGTAATTTTACTGAGGTGACACAAAACAGCCACTTACTCTCAGTGGATTGTACGAAAGTGCAAGGGTTACCCCACAATATAACTCTTAAAACAAAACGAATGGATTCCAACGATTTTCCACATTTTCAGGTGAAAACAGGGTGGAAAACTGTTGCTGAGTAAACTTTATTCTAGATAACTTTACTTAATTTTTCGTTTTGTGAATTTAGAAGTTTTAGAGCAAAATAATCCTGGTCACTATCAAAGGTTTTTCATTTTCCAAGAAAATTTTTGTACATTTTTTCTAGCCACAAGCTTTAAATTTGCTTCAACCGTTGAAATTTCCCTGTTAACGGTTAACGGCCTAGGTTAACTCTTAACTCTCTAATCCGATAACAATTAGTAGTGTGGAGCGTCGTAACTTTAACAATTTCGACGTTGTGAACCTTGGCATCTCATCCCAAAGCAGAGGCGCTGGTGGCGCCGCCGCCACCGCCGTAACTCGCACGTAATAAAACCTAACTTAACGAAACGTAACCACTATCCGCGCCAATTTAAGATAACGCTTTGAGCATCATCGCCGAGGCGCGGACCTTTTGTGCCGCTTGTTTAAACGTTATTGTTCAGGTGGCGAGACATGGAGTCGGCATGGGAGGAGGTCATTTTGATATAAATGTAATTACCCGTCGTGGGTTGTGTCCAAGCATGTTACGCGCTTGTTTAACAAATTAGTTGCGAACATTCGCACACACTGCGCGCCACACCAAACGCTTACACACAATTCGGTGAATCCTCTCGTGGTGTTGCTTGCGTTTGCTGTGCAACTTGCCAGTGATACCCTCTGGGGGATACTCGCGTCGGCCGGAAGCGCCTCGACGTTGTGGTCTCGCGCGTTTGCTCGTTTCTCCTCTCCACAAAAGCCAACCCTTAGTCGGTGCCTCTACGTGTTTGTTTTGAATTTTGCCGTGTGTGTTCCATGTCATGGTGTCGGAATGTAGGAAAATTAACAAAACAATAGAAATACACAACAACTTACCATATATATGTATACTGCTCACTTGATTTAGAAAACGAGTTGTAATATTTGTTGTCACAACACCTTTTCCTGAATTGACGTTAAGTAAGGTTAAATCATAACTTTAAAATCAAAAACTTAACCTCACATTTAAAATACCAACACCTAAGAGTGTGAATATCCAGTAACTAGAACTTTATAGCTGAAAATGGCGAATATAATTTCCTCGAGTTCAATGAAAACTCGTTGAAGTTTGTAGGGCGGGTGCGAACCAATGCTAACCATCCAGCAGTTTTACGACGGTTGCGATACAATTTGTGGCTGACGAAATTTCGCCCGGCGTTGCATAATAACCGCCTAGAAATTTACTTTAACTTTAATTGAGCTCGCCGTTCGAAGTTGTTCGATTTCCGTGCTAGAAAATACATTTCCTGTCGTTAAGGGTCCATCTGCACAACCCCACAACTCGCTGACCATCACTTCCGTCAACTTTTGGACGTCTGGACTTTCTGCCTTACTAATAACTGGGAAATAAATCATGCATTCCAAATATTGTTATTTTCATCAACAAAAACGTATTCCAAATGTTGTACAATTTTCATTGTGACAGCAAAGCGTGAGTAATTAAAGTTATTACTTTTAGTTTTATCGCATAGTGTAAAATATGTTGGTTATTTTTATTTTATGACGTTTTGAACCCAAAACTGATA
>JARJDS010025262.1:0-13907 GCA_030264155.1 Atheta pasadenae | reverse complement strand
GTTTGGAGAAAAACGCATTTAAAGTTTTGAGTAGCGCTTTAATCCTATAGCTGGCGCTGTGGTAAAATCAACAATTGAACCTTTTAAAATTAATTTTTTCCTATAAATCAAACGGCATAATATTTTTATGACTCTAAAGTATTGATTAAGCAAAAAAATTTTTTTTGAATTTTGTGAAAATTTTAAAGTACCTTAACGCCTTAAGTACAACTTGCAGGGTTGCACTAAGAAACGTAAAATTCCTGTGTACATATTTATTGATTGTTTATTTGAATGGTTTCATTCAATGTTCGTTTTTCGCGTAGTAATTAATTTGTTTGCATTGAAAAACGTGCGCCGTTACTGCTAATTTTGTTGATTTCGGTATTTATACACGCCGCGCACGCTTATCACCAAGTCGGTCGCGGCAAATGGCGGGCAGCCCTCCCCCCTCACCATGCTATGCCTTGGTGTATGGCATCTAGCGCGTAATCGCTGTTTTCACATGTGTCGAAACGCCGAAACTGGTTATTGTGTTATTGAAGTCATTGAACAAAACGCAAACGATGATGATAATAAAAAAGCACACACAAACACCACACCAGCGGCGGCTAATGTGCGTCATTACACACATCTCTATGCCGGCATTGCTTAAGATTACCAACAACGAACACCCCGAAACAAAACAAAAATGAAATAACAGAAGAAATTTAATCATCCAAATAAAACAAAACATGTTTGTGTAGATGCTGAGTCTAAAGTTGTAAATTAGTATAGCGATTAGATTCTTAGCGTGTATGAATGGTTGCCGTCGATTTGTGTCTGTATGCGTATTCATTCATTAAATGTGTGTATGCGTTGTGTACGTGTGTTTGCAGGTGCAATCGGCGGCGGAAAAGCCGTCGGCCCCCGCAACCGCCAACGCCTCGCCCGAGGCCGGCGCGAAAAATCACAATCAGCTGGCGGCGGGCGCGCTCGGCGCGTTTCGCGGCGGCTCACTGCCCAACGTGTGCGCGCCGGAGTGCAACAGCGGCAGCAATGACCCGATCAACAAGGTGTGCACTTCATTTCTCACACCCTCCCCCCCTTACCTCCCCGAACTTGTTTATTTTCGTATATAAATTCGAATGAATTATTATCTAAACGTTTTCAGCTACTGCGCATGCGTTGTAGTTATTAGTTTCCCCTTCCCCAAAGTCAACCATTTTGTTTTCATCGTACTGTCAATTGTTTCATGTGCGAATGTTAATGTCAGTTAATGTTTTGGATTATTTTCTGTCAAAAAACAAACGTTTTTGAGGTTAATTTAAATAGATGGCGATACTAATTATTTTTACAAACAAATTACATACAAGTCATAATAATTATTGTTTATGTCAGCGTTTATGTTCTCACATTCTGTGTTATTCGGCGTTTTTCTTCGATATCTTTGTTGATCGTCATTGAAGCTTGTTTTTTTTGTGTTACTATTCGAGGTCAACTTGAACAAATTAACTTGAAACTCTAAAGTTATTTAATTTTTTTGTTATAATTTTAATGTTGATAAATTTTAGTGAATTATCGAATTAAAAACTCGGCAAACAAGTTTTTAATTTTAAACTAAAATACCAAAAATACCAAAAATAAAACTGCGCTATTGTTTATATTGTTAATTATACTTCTAAGTAAACATTATCACACAACTAAAGACATTAATGCTTCCGACGTATTAATATTGTTAACTTAACATTGAAATAATCCGCGGCGGCGCTGATAGCACGCGCGTGATTTAAATAAATGTTTTAAACATTCAAGCAGCTAAAAATAAACGCGCTGGATTTGCTACGATGGGAAACTTTGAATTTAAAAATTTTATATTGTAATTAGTTTTTGCATATTTGTACAATCTACACTACATGTGCTTTTTTTGCATTTTTTTCTGCGTGCGCTGTGCGCGTTTGCGCATATTGCCGATTGTTTGTCCGACATAAACAGCGTTTATTATTATTATTGAACATTTAAACATCGGCGTGCATCAACGGACATCAGACCGCATGTGTCGTTTTGTTTACTTTTTCATACTTATACGACGTTGTTTACTCTTGAACGGATTATTAGCGCAAAAACTGTGTGTGTTTAAATGTTAATTACTTAAGATACGAACATATTAAACACAGTACTGGCTTGTCTTACAAGAAAACAAGGAAAAAATTTTTGTTTCATATAAATTGTGTTCTAGCGCCATCTACTGTTGTTTTTTAAACTTAAATTTTAATGTCGTTTTTAATTATTGTGGCGCCACCTGTCGACCAAAATCACAATTCTTTTTGACCAATTTTAATAAAACAAAAATTTAATTTCCTTGTTTTTACTAAAACTAAAAACGACTATAATTAAAACTCGTAAATATTTGTATTAAATTACATTCACTTCTTCCTTATTCTTATTTTTATTCTTATTCAATTTTTTTCTGCTGTACGTTTTTTTCGCGTTTCATAATTTAATTTCCGTGTTGTACGACGTTGCGTGGCAAAACCGCTAATGTTTAATTTAATTGCGTACAACGCACAAATCATTCGACCACGACGGCATAACCTCAAAATCCACGATCTCCATTTTACGATTTACATTCATTTTTTTTCTGTATAATTACTAGTATTATGCGTGCGTAACTACGTAAGAACTTAAAATCTAAATGTCGACTTTTGACATTCATAAATTTGTGCGTACATATCATATTTCTTCGGTTCGATTGGTAATATTAATTAATTTATTTGACCGTGATATATATTTATACCTTACAACGACTACTTGGATCTAATTTTAGTTAGTGGGACTAAATATAAACAAACAAAAAAACACAATTGGAAAATATTGTTTTGTTTTTTTTGCTAAGTTAATTCCGATTGTGGTCGGAAGATGGCGTTAGAATTTAAATGAATTTTTATTTTTGTTTGTTTTGGGTATCTGTGTGAGTGTGTGTGTGAGTAAATTTTAATTCGAGTGGTTTGTAAACACAAACCGACCCGCCGCAATTGTACTGCCGGTTGGTTAATTATAGAACGACAACACGACGTTTTGGCGTACGGCGTGTTTCGGTGTGGCGTAATTTCGGGTCAGAAATATCTTTGCACTTTTTTTTCTCTTCTTCACATTTATTTCGAACGAATTTCACGACTTCACAATCTATACAAGCACATGCGTAGCACGTTCGTTTATTTTTTGCACCTAGCAGCTAATGGCCGTCGCGTAACTCGTTGCCAGGCAACGCAAAACAAACGTTGTTATGAAGTAGTGGTTTGTTTTTATGTTTTACAATTTCACAGCCTACTAGGACTATTGTAGTGTCTACTAGAAGTAATGTGTATTAGTAAATAGTGATTTGTAGGGTTATTTAATTAAAATTTATTATTGTAAGTTGCTAATTATTGGTTTCTTCTCTAGCCGGAAGATAGCGCGCCACAAGCGAATATGTCACCGCATTCACCACATTCGCCGCATCATGCGCAGGCGCAGCACAACGCTTCGACGCCGACGCATTTCCGTGAGAGTCGAGCACGGTCACAAGGCGGGCCGATTCGCCGCCCCCAGGATAGAAAACACGACACGTCGCCGTATTCCAGTGGGCCGTTCTTAAGCCCACCGCCGGATACGTCCTGGCGCAGGACGAATAGTGATTCTGCTTTACATCAAAGTGCAATGCAGGTTAGTATTTGACATTATTAGATTTTTTTATCACAGGTAGAGGGCGACACTGGATTCTTTTCGGTTTTGATGTGGTTTTTATGATTTTTTTGTTTTTAATTTAATGCAGGGTATGAGCAACGAAAGGACTGACCAAAACCGATGGATGCAGAATATGAACGGTCCGTCGCTACATCACCACGACCAGCACGACAGTAATCGACGGCCGCGGTCTAGCTGTGATGCGCCTCGTGTGCCAGGAATACAGTATGTTATAATTATTAATATGTAATAATATTAAATACGTTAATGAATTGTTTTGCTTGTCATTTTAGTATATTTCACACTGAATACGAGCCTGGAACTGTACCGATTCCAATCGGTAATAATACAGGCTCGTTGCCTGATCTCACCAGCGTGCATTCGTACCCGTCGCCGTTGCACACACCGCTGGATCCTGACCAGGAGCATCAGGGTAGTTCACCCTATAGCTCTGTAAGTTTTTTTTTCGATTTATTCTACCTGGAAATTAACCAAAACCTTAAATGTTTTTTAATAAAATTATAGAGTCCTGTAAATACGAGCCCATCAACATTATCGCCGACAAGCGTGCCACCTGGTGTCCGAACACAAGGTGGGCGTTTTCAGTTTAATACACCACCACCGGTGTCAACGCACCAGGTATGCAACCACATACGCATTAAATTTTATTTTATTTTTTTAAAACTATTTTTCGACATTGTTTTAGTTATTATTTTGTTTGCTTTATATTTTATTTTTCGTTTTTTATGATTTTGCATGGTCGTCGCACTCGTTTTTTCTGTTACAGACACATTTGTCAGTTCCAGTTAATTCTAGATACCTACATCACAATAAGGTTTGTTTGGTTTTTGTTTTTTGTTTTTTTATTTTATTTTTCTTATGTTTTATTTGTTTTATTTTGTAAAACTAATACTATTACACGGTTCTAACACTTTATAGTTATCTATTTTTAATATAGCAATTATTAATTTTATGTATACAGGGTGTGACGATAGACAACGGATCGATGACGCAGATTGATGGTCATCAAGACTTTACGCAGATGACCAATATGAATCGAATATATCAACAGCAGGCAGCGCAACAACAACAACAACAAGTTCCGCCCACATCCCCCTCGCCTACGGTACTAACGCCATTTTGTTTTTGTAACCTTAAATTGTTTACGAGTTTTTATTTTTTATTATTGCGTGGTTTTAGTTACAGCAAGTGGCTGGTTATCGAAGTCCCCGTCCATCGCCTCAATCATCGCCATCTTTGGGCGGTCGGCATTCGGCCCCATGCAGCCCGGGTGCTCCTAGCCCGCTGAGCCCACTGCCCAACGATTACCAACTATACAATCAACACCAAGCGGCTCAGCTGCAGCAGCACTTCGAGCAAATATCAATGGTAACCAACTTCAACCTCCATTTTGTTTCTTAATCACAAATTACCACATCACATAGTTTTAGTAACATTTACTAACATTCTTTCGTACATTAACATTAACCTCATTAACATAACATTAATATTTTGCTTTTCGCACGCGTCACTAACAAACCGACAACAAATCGTGTACCACCTTCGTGCGTACGCCACGCCTACAGGGAGTGGTAAGTGTTTCCTTTTCCGTTCTGACACTAATCAAACATAACGCAACGTATTCTCTCACCCCCAAAAAATGATCAAACATGTATCATCATCATCAACTCATCCCCTCATCTCAACGTACGTTTAGGCGGCACTTGTTTACAAAGTTTGTGGGTTATGTTTGAAAAATAACGCTAGTGTTTTTCTTCTCTCTGTCTGTTATAATCGAACACACAAAACTCACAAATCTCCACCCACCCAAAAAATGTCTTCTCCCTTCGTCGACAAGGATTGGGCGCAACTGGTGGCCACGCTCGTCGAGTCTGGATGCACATGGAGCGCGCAGGTCGAGGTGATAACTTGTTTGCGGACGTCACAACCACACGGAATGCGTTTCTCTCTCTCTCCTCCTACTTTTTTGGCCCCGCCTTTAAACGCAACGCCCCGCCCGTTTTCTTATGCATCACAACGATTCTTATATAGCGAATATCCTTTAATCCTTTTCTGGTTCATTACAGTAGATTAGTTACGTTTTTGAGTATAGAACCTCGTTTATCGTTTAGAAAACCTCATACGAAAGAAAAAAACCGAGCATGCGCTTCTCTCATATTTCATTTTTTGGTTTGATAGTTCTAGAGTACGGTAATATGTAGTATTGTGTAGTAATCCTCATTTTCTTCATAGTATTAATTAACAATTAACAAAAACTAACAGTTTAGTAACTTTTGTAGCGTTTGTAGTTTCGTGATTGTTAATTTTTAGCGTAAATGTTGTTTTTTGTTTTGTTTTTGTTGTTAGTTATGACAAAACAGTGTTAATTTGTGTGGTTTTGTAGATGGACACGCCGGTGAACTCGTTCATGTCGCCGCAAACGAACAACGTGCATTTTAAAACCGACGGGCAACAGCAACAACATGGCGGTATGCAGGAAAATGGCGGCGATGCGGGGTACTACAGTACGTCGCCGTCACAAGTTGTTTATCCGACAGCGCCGCCTAGTTTACACACACCAAATACTCCCACTATCATTTTGACAGGTAATGCATAAAACTTAACCTTAAAAGCTTAGTGAGTGATTATATTCTGGCGCGTTGTAGATTTTTCTGCTACTGATGATATATCACAACAAGAGGTGTCGTTAACGAAGCAACTGGAAAACGAACTATTCGGCAACGACGACTGTTTGGAACCACTGGACCAGGATAGTTTGCAGATCTTGGCCGAAAGTGGCATCAATTTAATACCCGACAGCGTCGAGGATCACTTTCGTTTGGATCATCGGTCGTAACATATGGTATTGTAACATTCTATTTCACATATATTAACCATCAGAATTGGAGGTTATGTAACTAAACTATGTGGTGTTTCTCATTTGTTTAGGGGACGCTCGACTGTCTGGATCTTCTGGACGGGCCGAGCGATTGTTCTGACGAACAATTACACTTAGGGTTAGAACTTTAATTAAAAAAAGAAAACCAAGCAAAATAGTTAGGTAAGCGCAAAATAAACGCAACGCAAACAGACAAAACAAAAGAAACAATTGCGAATCAATGACACGATTGCTTGATTAAATTAAATAAAACTAATAACGAATAATAAACAAAAGACGATGCTACAGGTTGACGGTAAAAAACGCGGTGAGAATTAAAATTATTTGTTGTTGCAAACAAATGAATATAACAAAAAACGTAGAAATCAAGTGCGCATATAAAAACGCTTCTAAAGAATTTTTGAGGTTAACAAAATTCTATATAGATAAAAATAAACACAGATTGTGTAGACGTTTAGATAGGAAACGAATTTTGAAAACGAACATGTGAAACGATGAACGAAGATTAGATAAAATGAGCAAAGCGTGCGAAACGACAAATATTTGCGGCCAATTTTTAAATTTACATTTTTCTTACTCTTGTCTAGGATTGAGATGCTAGAAATTGAAAAACAAAAAAACATTTCTATTTGTACTACGATCACTTTTGCTAAGCAAACATTCGTCATTTTCTCTCCTCCCTTTCATCGACAATTTACTAATAATAATCAAAAACTTGATACAACCACTCAAAACAAACAAAAAAAACTTAATTAACTTAAGACTTAACACACTTCTTAATGAATACAATTAATATCTTGACTTTTGAGAACTTGTGTAATATTTGCGTAAATGTGTTACGAGTTACATGAGAGAATGATAAACAAAAACAAAAAATGATGCAACCAAAGGCAGAAATTTACATTACAAATTTACATTAAAGTTTAAGCTCTAGTTAAACAAAAATTACTGATAATAGTATGGTGTAGACACTCAGAAATTAATATGCCTATTCATAACTTAATGTTTAACACCACACATGACAACGTTGATTGACATTTTGAGGGTTAATGAGGGATGAAAGAGAAAAATAACATACAAAACACGTGAACAGCTATGAAAATCAAAGAAAACTAACATATTAATGCTTTAACATAACACAATTGTGTACATTTTTGAGGTTATTGAGATTAATGTGAAGTTATTGAGGTTAGAAAACGTGATATGCATAAAAACGCATTAAAATGGCACAAATTGTGTGTACAAACAAAGTAATGAAAACAATTAAGAAATTAAAACAAATCGAGCGAAGTTTACTCGCGTAATCGTGTAATTGTATTAAAAGACTGATCGACATTTACATATACATTTTACATGTATAACGCTTTGGAAAATCGAACGGCGCATGCGCTAACAGCAGAATGAAAAGACAAAAACTTATAACCTTAAAAAAATCAAGAGAGTAAAGAGTGATTTTGATTGTAAAACAACACACAAACCAAAAGCAAACAAAATACCAATCTAAATGTAATTAAAATCTAAACTAAATTAAATTACAAAACAAAACAAAGAGAGAGTTAGGACGGAGAAAAGGGAAAATGTCATTTGTAACGTAAGTAAACAAAACCACACATACCGTTTATAAAATTTGATAGATTAAGCATAAAAGTATATTGTAGAGCAAAAGAACTTTACAGTCATCAACTTTAGTCATTAAATAAGACAAATAGTATCAAACTTTAAAGAAAAAAATTGACTTAACCTCAAAACTACTATAAAAGAATCAAAAAGTTATCATTGTTTTGCGTCATTTTTGAGGGAAGTTCAATGTAGGCTACCAACATTACACCTTACACAGTGTAACTATTGTTAATTTTTGTATCACTTTGTTTACTTTTTAGTGCAAATTTTATGTTTCGACAGACAGAAAGTTGACGAAAATGAAATATTGTAAAAGTGTTGATGTAATTTAGAGATTTTATGCGATTGTTTTCGACATTTTTCTAAATGTTCACAATTTAACAGAAGTTTAAAACAAACAAAAAACATTTAAACAAAGTCAAATATATACATGTAAGAACTGAGAGTTTTATTATCGAGACGTTTAGATATGTGCAATGAATGTGAGATGATGAGTTGAACGTATATAAGTATATTAAGTAACGATTAATATAAATATTGTATATTTGAACTTGAGACAAACAAACAAATCATCTATTGTTATTATGTCAGTCGATCAATTTGTTTTTTGGGTTTACTTCAAACCGAAATCATTATTCACTCCACACACGCGAATTCAATGTTTTACACGATTTTTTATAACCTAAAAATTATTTATCCAAACAAACCAAAACGTTGTACAGGCCCGCCCGTGTATGAATTTGTGTTTTGTTTGTCGAATGAATATTCATGCGCAATTTGTTTCTTCGTTGTTACTGATGAATTTAATAATTAATAAAATTCACGATAATCACTGAACAAAAATGAAGTGTCATTATTGGTCGTCATGTTACAAACACGCCATCTGTTGGTTTTCGTATGAACTTTTTTGACATTTTAATTTGACCGCTTTTGACGTCAACTTTGTGCTTAAACTGAAACACACGCAATATTAATTAATTAATTATGTTTTAAGTTTATAACTGTGGTTTATAAGTTTTAAACATTTGGACCTGTGCAATTATTTATCTCGCGTTACGAATTTATTTGTTTCTTTAAGTTTTATTTTCTGCATTCAATTTATGCGGCATTTATTTTATTTTGTACATTTGTTTGACGCGTGCGTGCGGGATATATATATATATTATTTTTTGTATATTTTCTAGTTTTTAGTTTGTAAGTTTTAAATCGCAATGTCAACGCATCTCAACTAGAAGTATACAATTTTAGAGGTTAAGTGTTTACTATGGTCAGTCAACGTGCAACGCAAAGACATTCGACGCCGTGAAAACAGGATGAAAAACGAAATAAACAACGAAACAGAAAAACAATTGTATGTATGTGTAACCAAATGAATTCTATTTTATGTTAAAAATACAACACGTTCATTTTTATTTTATTTTGCATGAAAAACATTTTTTTGTACGCAATTGGTACTTAGACAACTAGTTAGACTGGGTGGAACTAAATATTTTAACAGTAAAATAATCACAAATTAAAGTATCATTGGTGTGTGAAATAGTGAACTAATATCACATTTGTGTGCTTAGCTTCACACACAAAATTATAATGTTTTCTATCTTATATACTAAGTTTGACAGTTGACAATTTTCTGTCAAAAAAACTAAAACGATATTTTTCCTCCTTCTGATTTCAAACAAGTGTTGAGTTTCTTCAAAATTTCATCCCAAATACGGTTAACTTCACGATCGTATTCCGCGCCTTTGGTTAATTGGTAAATATAGTAATCAACCCCAGCATTGATAGCAGTTTTACATTTTTGTAATAAAATCGCTTGCTCACGCTCGGTTTTGTAGGTTATTTGTGTGCCTTCTAACCTCACAATGACTGGATCTTTTAAATTTTCGTCATTCTCGTATTTATCCTTCAAACACAATTAAATAATTAATAAAAATCCCAGTAAATTTAACGCTAATACTTACTGGTTCGATAACAATTTCGTGATTCTTAAACAAAAGAACAGTCAGAGGTGTAATCAAACTCGTTTCTCGAATGACAGTCATTCGTCGAATGTTGGAACGTGTTTCGTTGATGTAAAGTAAGTAATCGGTTGGGAAAACACCACGCTTGTGATTTACACTTTCGGAAGATATTGTTGCTTTGTGATTATGTCTAAAAATGATTAAATTATTAATTATTCTGGATAAAAGTTTGCATTTACTGTATGCAACCAGTGTTACACTAATATGACATGTTACACTTGTCATTCGGATTAAAACAAAATGCGCGAAAATGGGTGTAAGTTCTAACCTTAAAATTGTAACTTAAACTTGTTCATTTTTAACTTACCTTGTGAGTAAAACATGTTTTTTCTTTAATTTTCCTTTAACGAATTCGTGATCGCGGTGTTGCAGTATTGTCCCAACCCCGGATAAAAGTACTGCCTTCACAAGTTCATCACTGTCAGAATAATCATCCGAAAGTGGTAAACAATCGTGTAGTCCTTTGTGTAAATAATCAAAGTGAATATTTCTTAGTTCTGTAAACAAAAAACGGTGTTAATTTAAAATAGAACGAAATAAAGTTCTTTAACTTTTCGTAGTTGTCGGTTAGATTTGACCAATCACAACGCTTGATTTCATTCCAATCGTTCGTGTACAATCGGAAGTGTTCGTATACGTCATATAAACAAGTTTTGTTTTTAGTCATTTTTGTTACTTACGTTGTAAAGTTTTAAGTTTATAATCTACAATATTGTGTCGTCTGCAAAAAACATCTGCCTGATACAAATCATCATTTTCCACATGATCTAACCATTGTTCCATTAAACGCATCATCGATAAGTGATCACTAGATGAAGAAAACTCTCGCTTCGACCGGTTGACTTTATCACGCTCCGAGATACCACCGCTAAAGATTTCCATCTCCGCCGAAAAGTAAGTAACAATATCCACTATTGGCGTAACACATTTATAAATCACAGAATTAACCAAAGCCTTGGCTAATTTTGGTTCTAATTGAAAATCACTGATAACCCGTCCCAACGACGTAAGATTCTCAGCCTCGTCCAATAATTCCAATTCGACCAATTCATCTACAGCACAATCAATCGCTGTTTCTTCCGGCGGCGTTATCAGTTGTCCCAAAAACTCTGAAGCTTTCATATTGTTACTATAAACTTTACTATCTAATACTATTTTAGTCAAAGACGTGCGTTGAATTTCCGGTAAAGAATAGTCATGGAATTCGTTGTATTTCTTCTGCGGGTACATCAAATAAGCTTCGCCCGCTTGCACACGTCCTGCACGTCCTTTCCTTTGTTTTGCACTAGCTTTCGATATCCAGTGGTTATCAATAACGTTGATACCCCGATCGACATCAAACAGTTTCTCTTTGTGTATTCCACTATCAACGACATAACCTACATCGTCGATTGTAACCGAAGTTTCGGCGATGTTCGTCGCCAAAATAATTTTGCGAACTCCCGGTGGGAATTTGTGAAAAATTAACCTTTGTTCTCTATCGGGCATACGCGAATGCAAGCAAAGGACTTGTACGTTTTTATTAGTTTCCGGAAGCAGTTTCTTAACCTTAATAATATCATCCCACCCCGGTAGAAACACAAGAATCGCACCTTCCGGTTTGTTTTTATGAATAAATTTAAGCAGTTTAACCACATCTTCATAAACAACAGTCGGAGCATCAGTGTTACACATAGCTAATGTGTTTTCCAACCCTACCTTGTTCAGGGCCGGATTATCCAAAAAATAAGTTTCGACTGGATAAGTAAATCCAGGCACGTGAATAACTTCCGCGTTTAACTTTTGTTCACTTTCGTCTGGTTTTAGTTCAGGGGACTCATTAAAATAATCTTGAAACACTTCTGCTTTAATCGTAGCGCTCATTACAATTAATTTGAGGTTAGGATTTCTATCCATTGCACCTTTCAGTAGGGTTAACAATAAATCAGTGTTAACATCTCGTTCGTGAGCTTCGTCTAACACCACGTGGGTACAATCGGAAAGACTTGGATCGGTTTGTAATCTTCGAAGTAGAATACCCGTGGTGCAGTACAGGACTTTTCCGGTGTGTCTGTTAAAATTTGACTTGAGCCGGACCTGATATCCAATTGTACTTCCCAGTTGTTCATTTCTTTCCGACGCTACTCGTTCAGCTAATGAAATAGCCGCAATTCTACGAGGTTGTGTTACTATTATTCGACAATTGTGATTGGTTGTTTGAAACTCGTTGGCCCAACCCTCCAGGATGTATTGTGGCACGCGCGTTGACTTTCCACATCCAGGTTCGCCTTTTATAATCACAACTTTGTTTGAGTTTATTGTTTCTATTATCGTTTTCCTGAAAAATTAAACAAATAACGGTTAACTTGGTTTAATTTGAATCTCTTTAAAAACTTACTTAAAATCACTAATTGGTAATGCTTTCACTTCTCTGCAATTGTAAAACCCAACCCCTTGAAATCTTGACATTTTCTTTTGTTGACTATAAGCAGGCCACACTTCTTCACCAAGTTGTGTATTCTCCTGCACATCAGACTCAGCACTACTCTCATGCTGTAAGTGTTGCACCATTTTCTCTTCGTAATCTTGCACAATCCCTTGCATATTGTCTAATACATCGTTTTTGAAAACAACGGTACTAATCCGTGCCTTCTCCCTTTTTGCCTCTTCTTCCTCACCAGGAATAATTGGTAAATTCTTATTAGTAATGTGCTTATTATTATACAAATATTGCAAACCTTGGAAACATGCCTTTGTTGATGCTTCCTGCTTAGTCGTACCTACAGCAGTAAAGTCTAAATTTGTTGGCCATTTTACAGAGTAAGTACACTCCCAATTGCAATTCCCATGAGCTTGTTTCAAAGCTTTAAACCTTGGTGTAAGTTGGTATGACTTATCTGCATATTGATTTGACAATGTAATAAACACATGATTCAAAGAATACTTAGGTTGTGGAAATATTTTTTGTAAATTTTTATTTTCCAACAAACCACTTCTTCCTCTTGGTAATTTGGCAACTGTTTCTGTCACTGTTTGAGTTAAAGTGTCTTCATCCGCAGGAGAGTTGGTGTTTACATTATTCATAGTTGAGTACTTACATTGTTGTTCAAAATTAATTTCCCTTTGTAACAACAGTGTACCATTATGTTTTATGGAAGACAAAATAGGACTTGAAGTTGTGGATGCAGTTGTTTTGAGTTTTGCAGTTGAACTTTGTATAGTTTTTTTCTTCTTTGTATCAGCCACTTTTTCTCCTTCAAGAAATTGACCTGCATCAGCAGTATCTTCCAAGCTGAGCTTGGCAAATTGTGCCAAAAGATCATTGTAAGTGGTGGACGTAGAATTAATTCGATTCTTCGACATGGCAAGTTGTGAGTTGAGAGTTGCTCGGGTAACATTTGAATTTAATGTAACATCGCGCACATGACATTTATTGAGGTTAGTGTCGTGATTCCGCAGGACACTAGAAGAGTTTTGGGCTAAACGCGTATAATTTCGTCTAGTCACCCCTCCATAATGTTTGTGGATGCATGAAATGCATTTCTCCACCGTTGCAATCGTGTTACTTACTTTAAATCGCAACATTTTGTCTGGAAGAAACAGAAAACGAACTTGGAAAGCAGGAAAAAATTCGTGATTACTTAATGTGAAATCTATTGTATGCAACCAAGTATACACGTCTAATTATTAATACATAGTCAAAA
>JARJDS010025251.1:0-35385 GCA_030264155.1 Atheta pasadenae | reverse complement strand
ATGTAAGGAAATTTATTTTTAAGTGTTTGGTCAACTTTGAGGGTGAATTACGCACTAGGTATGGGGTATTATAATTTATTATTTACAACACTCAAAAGTGGAACTAGTTTACTATATTTTAGTAAAAAGGTCATTAATTTATCTTTAAAATTGTTTAAGTTATAAACAATTTAATGAAACAAAACAAAATTTATTTAAAGAAATTTATTTTTAAGTGTTTGGTCAACTTTGAGGGTGAATTACGCACTAGGGATGGGGTATCATAATTTATTCTTTCCAACAATTAAAAGTAGAACTAGTTTACTGTATTTTAGTAAAAACATCATTAATTTATCTTGAAAATTGTTTAAGTTATAAACAATTTAATAAAACAAAACCAAATTTATTCAAGAAAATTTATTTCTCTGTGTTTGGTCAACATTGAGGGTGATTTACTCACTAGTAATGGGATAGTATATATTATCCTTTAAAACAAATAAAAGAAGAACTAATAAACTATCTTCTACTAAAAAGATCATTAATTAATTTAAAAAATTGTATGAGTTATAAACAAATTCGTAAAATCAAACCAAAAAAATCCCTTCCAAAATAAAATTTATTTATTCATTTATATATCGATTCGTTTGTACATTATTTACTTTTAGTACAATATATATACTCCTCCACAACGTCAATAATTTCTTTCTCATCAATAAATGTTTAATAAATCTAATAAATGTCACAACGGACACAAAAAACTGGCAAAAATTAACATTTTCATCTATTGTACACAAAAAAAAACGAAAAGTAGCATAATACAAACAAAATATCTGACTACTTAAATTAATTTACAAAATAACAATTATTACGCAAAAGACGTGGAATAATTGGAATGAAAATGCCCATAAATTGCTTACAATCTTACCCTAACAAGATCACACCAGATTTGTGTGTGGAATTGTTTCTAATCATCGAAAACGTTTTCAACAAATCATTTTGCAATTTTCGTTTTGCAACATCAGGAGATCATTTCTTGTTCTTCAAACGAACAAAAAATTAATATCAACTTACTCATCTAAATTTTTTTGTTTTCTGTTGTTTCAAACAACAATTTCTGGGAATGTTTTTGTTCATCTGAAATTAGTTTTAATGCTACGATACTGGCCTTACAACAACTGGCTATAGTTATTTGCTATACATTCGAAACTTAATTGTGCTAATATAAATTAATTATCATTAACATAACTCGAGTATACGTTGGAAGCTTTACAATCGAATAAAATTCAAAACATCAATAATTATTCATAATAATCATAAAAAATAAACAAAACAAACTTATATTATACTAATTGTTGTATGTATAAAATGCTATGGGGGTTGTAAATAAATTTTTGCTATAAATTTGCTTTATGGTACAATAATTACACTAGAATTTAAACAAACAAACAAAACACATGTAATACTTAATTAATTATTTACTGGCGCTTGATTCCATTGGATTTGTCAATGTCTTATACACATTGGATATAGGTAATTTAAATAAATTTGACTAATTATTGTTAATTGGGGTTTTGGACGCTTTCTACGCTTTGAACTGGCCGCGTTTTAATATTTTTCGTCGTTAATTTCTTTGTTTTTGTTCATAAAAGGCAAGATATTATTCTTTTGGGGATGTGGGGATGATTTTAAAGTTTTTCGTATTTAAGGTTAGGATTGTAGGTTATGGTTTAAGGTTAGGTTTGGGGTTAATGTCGTTTCATGTGGAGGGAAAGGTGGTCGGAACGACTGAAGGAACGTTGGCATAAGTGGCAGGAGAAGGGTTTTTGACCGGTGTGTTTGCGGTAGTGGCGGGTTAATTCGTCACTGCGGGCGAATTTCCATGTACAGCCGTCCCATGAACATTGGTAGGGTTTTTCACCTGAAATTTAAAGCAAAAACGTAAATATTTTGCTTGTTAAAGTTTAAAGTTTTAAAAATAATGGTAAAATAAGTTTATGGCTATTTTAGGGTTGATTTAAGCCCAATAGGGGTGGTATTTAGTTTTGTGGGGGTGTAAATATTAATAGTGGTACTAATTAACTAAATTTTAGTGAAGAAATAATTAGTATATCTTAAAAATTGTTAAAGTTATTAACAATTTAGTGAAATAAAACTAAATTTAATTAAGGAAAGTGACTTTTAATCGTTTGGTTCACTTTAAGGGTGAATTACTCAGTTTGGATTGATTATTATATTTTATAGGTAAAACTAGTTGATAGGGGTGCTAAATATTAACATTTTGGTTAAAAGATAAATTGTTTATCTTTAAAATTGTTTATGTTATTCACAAATTAGTACATTGAAACAAATTTGAACTTATGAAATTTACTATTCAGTATTGAGTTGACTTTCAGGGTGTATTATTTGGAAATTGTCAGGAATTATTGTATATTATTTAAAACAATTGTTTGAATCACTAATTAACTACGTTTTAGTAAAAAAATAATTAGTTTATCATAAAAATTGTTTAAGTTATGAACAAATTAATAAAACACAACAAATTTAACTTAGGAAACTGATTGTTTTGGGTTTGATAAACTTTAAGGGTGAATTACTCAAAAATGGTTGGGTATTATCATTTACTCTTTACAACAATTAATACTAGCACTAATTAACTTTGATTTGGTGACAATTTTATATATTTATCTTAAAAATTGTTTATAATATGAACAATCTAGTAAAATCAAATAAAATTTAACTTGGAAAGAAGTTTTTTATTGTTTGGTTAACTTTGAGGGTGAATTATTCATAAAGGGTTTGGAATTATCATTTATCTTTGGCACCAATTTATAGTGGCACTAATTAACTATATTTTCGCAAAAAGATAATTAGTTTATCTTAAAAATTGTTTAAGTTATGAACAAATTAGTGAAATTAAAAGATAAATTTTAGTAGAAAAATTGATCTTAAAAGTTTGGTTAACTTTGAGGGTGAATTATTCAAAAAGGGTTTGGAATTATCATTTATCTTTTGCACCAATTTATAGTGGCACTAATTAACTACATATTAGTAAAAGTAAAATTAGTTTATCTTAAAAATTGTTTAAGTTATGAACAAATTAGTGAAATAAAACATAAATATTAGTACAAAAATTGATCTTAAAAGTTTGGTTAACTTTGAGGGTGAATTATTCAAAAAGGGTTTGGAATTATTATTTATCTTTTGCACCTATTTATAGTGGCACTAATTAACTATGATTTAGTAAAAAGATAATTATTGTATTTTAATAATTGTTTAAGTTATGAACAAATTAGTGAAAAAAACATAAATTTTAGTACAAAATTTGATCTTAAAAGTTTGGTTAACTTTGAGGGTGAATTATTCATTAAGGGTTCGGTTTTATAAATTATCCTTTACAAAACTTAATAGTACCACTAATTAACTAAGTTTTTAAGAAAAAATAATTCATTTTCCTTGAAAATTATTTAAGTTATACACAAATTAGTAAAACAAAACAAATGTGACTAACAAATTAATCTTTAACTTACCAGTATGAGTCCGTTTATGTGCTTTCAAATGTGAACTCTTGGTATACACCTTAAAACACCCTGTAACATCACATCTATGCACCTTCCTCTTTCTAGGCGTGGTCGTCTCATCCCCCTTCGAACGCTCCTCCCCTTTCACCACCTCCTTTTTCGTAATCGTTGTACCTGCATCCGCCTTCTCGTTGTTTTTATTTATACTGCTATTATTATTATTATTGTTGACATTACTAATTGCACTACTAGTACTGCTACCACTCGGACTTAATTGCATTGCGTTATTTGTAACACTACTCTTCGAATTGCCCCCATTTGCATTTACAACCGGTGATAAACTCTTGTGATTCTTTGTTGCAGGTGTTGTGCTCGTCGACGACGAGGAGGAGTCCAGTCGCGATTTCTTATACGACGGTAATGCAGATAGGAGTGACGTGGGCGGGTCGTGTAGGCGGTGCAATGCGCCGGGGAGGGATAAGAACGGGGAGGCGTTGAAACGCAATGCTGCCGCCGCCACCGCCGACGATGCTGGCAATGACGGTTGCGTCCAGGTACGTGAACTTAAATTATCTGAAACATTAATAAAACATTAATTAAAAAAAATTAAATAAAGTTTGGTTTTTCTAAGTCAAATTAAAGTGCAACTTAAATTAATTGCTAATTGATTGATTTATGTAAGTCAGTAAGAGTTAATAGTTTGTGAAGTTTTTGACTCGAATGTGAAATGTACGAAACAGCGTGTGAATCCGTCGATGATTAATGTGTTCCAGCATCGATTCTGTAACACACACTGACATGCGCACTGCGCATTTCGAACGAATTCACATGCGCAAGCGCCGCTCACTGATTTATTTCGTGGTTAGAAATAAAAATGGAGAGCGTGTTCCACACGAATGCTTTTTAATAGGCACGAAATGTTTCGCCCTTGAGGCGCTTATGAATTTTAAGACTTGCGAGACTTAAATCTAATAATATTTCACCGAAACGCGCGCATATTTTCTTTTTCGTTTGCGTTGGGAGTCGTAAAGAAAAGTAAAGTTTATTAAAATTTTATCTTGAGCAATGGCTGCCTGCGTCTTAATACGTTTAATGTTACGGTTGTTGTTGTTGTTGTTCTTTCTGGTTGTTGCATGGACGATGGGAGAGTTGGGAACGGATTAGTGTGGAATAGAAAACGGCGGCGGTCGTGCCGGGCGGTGTGTGAGAACATCGCGATCGAACACGACTTTGACTTCGAAATTGCCTGCGAAATCGACGCCGGAGCGGGCGAGTAATTTAAATGAATGTCAATGCGAGCGTGCGATTTGTGCGCCTTTGCGCAATTCACTATTTTTGCGCCATATTTACGTATATGGAAATTTTCAATATGGGAAAAAGCTTTTGAGAGGAAAATTTTACATTCACTTTGGGAGTTTTGATGATTAATGTTGAGAAAATGATTGGGTTTGAGAGTAAATTACTCACGAGGGGTTTGGGTTTATAATTTATCTGTTACAACAATTGATAGTGGGACTAATTAGCTGTGTTTTGGAGAAAAAATTATTAGTTTATCTTGAAAATTGTTTAAGTTATTAACAAATTTGTTAAAAAAAGAAAATTTAATTTAAGAAATTGATTTTTATGATTTTGGTTGAGTTTGAGGGTGAATTACTCATAAAGGGTTTGGTTTTGTAATTAATCCGTTGCAGAAATTAATAGTGGGACTAATTAGCTGTGTTTTGGTGAAAAAATAATTAGGTTATCTTGAAAATTGTTTATGTTATTAAGAAATGTGTAAACGAAAACAAAATTTAATTTAAGAAATTGATTTTTATGATTTTGGTTGAGTTTGAGGGTGAATTACTTATAAAGGGTTTGGTTTTGTAATTAATTCGTTGTAGAAATTGACAGTGGGACTAATTAGCTGTGTTATGGTGAAAAAATAATTAGTTTATCTTGAAAATTGTTTAAGTTATTAACAAATTTGTACACAAAACAAAATTTAATTTAAGAAATTTATTTTTAAGAGTTTGGTCGAGTTTGAGGGTGAATTACTCATAAAGGGTTTGGTATTATAATTTATCCGTTACAACAATAGATAGTGGGGCTAATTAGCTGTATTTTGGCAAAAACATAATTAGTTTATCTTGAAAATTGTTTAAGTTATTAACAAATTTGTTAAAGAAACGAAATTTAGTTTAAGAAATTGATTTTTATGATTTTGGTTGAGTTTGAGGGTGAATTACTCATAAAGAGTTCGGTTTTGTAATTAATCCGTTGTAGAAATTGATAGTGGTACTAATTAGCTGTGTTTTGGTAAAAACATAATTAGTTTATCTTGAAAATTGTTTAAGTTATTAACAAATTTGTACACAAAAACAAAATTTAATTTAAGAAATTTATTTTCAACATTTTGGTGGAGTTTGAGGGTGAATTACTCACAAGGGGTTTGGTATTATAATTAATCCGTTACAACAATTGATAATGGGACTAATTAGCTGTGTTTTAGTGAAAAAATGATTAGGTTATCTTGAAAATTGTTTAAGTTATTAACAAATTTGTTAAAAAAACAAAATTTAATTTAAGAAATTTATTTTCAAGATTTTGGTTGAGTTTGAGGGTGAATAACTCAGAAGTGGTTAAATATTTTAATTTATACCTTGCAACAATAGATAGTAGCACTAAATAGCTGTGTTTTTGTGAAAAAATAATTAGTTTATAATAAAAATTGTTTAACTTATGACGAAAGTAGTAAAATAAGACATAAATTTAACTACAAAAAGTTTTTTTTTAGTTTTCGTTGACTTTGAGGATGAATTACCCACAAGGGGTATGGTCATATCATTTATTCATAACAATAATTGATAGTACCACTAATTAACTGTGTTATTGTGAAAAAATAATTAGTTTATCATTAAAATTGTTTAAATTATAAACGAATTAGTAAATCAAAACAAAATTTAACCCAGCAAATGGATTTATAACTGTTTGTATAACTTTGGGGCAAAATTACTCACAAAGTATTAAGAATCGAAATCTACTTCTTACAACAATTGATAGTAGCACTTATCAACTAAATTTTTTAAATAAAATAATTAGTTTATCTTAAAAATTGTATAAATTATGAACAAATTTGTGAAACATATCATAATGTAACTTTACAAAAAGTTTTTAAAAGTTTTGCTTGACTTTGGGGGTGAATCACTTACAAAGGGTTTAATATTATAATTTATACTTAACAACAACTAATAGTAAAACTAATTAACTACGTTTTAAAGAAAAAATAATTAGTTTATAAATAAAATTATTTAAAATATCACCAAATTAGTAAATCAAAACACAATCCACCTAATTTCACCTAATTTTCAACGTTTTGGTTTACTTTAAGGGTGAATTTACCCCAAAGAGTAAAGTATAACACCTGTTTGTTAGCAACAATTATCTTCACCACTAATTACCACCAACAGGGGGCGCTACAAGTCAAATTCTTTTGTTTTATTTCAAAATTTCGCGCAAACAAAGTTCAAAACAAAATTTAACGGTTCACACAAAACAAAAAAAAACCGTCAGATTTCAAACATTTTACATCCGTAACGAGCGTAAATTAGCGTAATACCGGTAGTTGTAACGCCCGCAACACCAGCAAGGTCTTTCATTGTAAGTACGTACAAAGAACAAGCATAACTCTTCGTTTTGTGTGCCGGCGGGCCAACAACAAGCACAGCATCAGTACAACAGGTTCAAGATAAATCTCACCAGTAAACATTTTGTTGTTAACGAGCATGAGCATCTAACACATTGGATCACACACACAACGAATGTGTTGTTATGTCATTAACATACTTTACCAAAAATGCCCATTTCCCAAATTAATTCTTAATTATTATTCCCCGCGTATCCAGATTTAAATTTTATTGTTTTCTGCGGTCGTTTCCAATAACTTATCATTTATTTATTATTATACGATGGCGATAAAGTTAATGCGCGATTATTTGTCCTGCGGTTTCGCGGTCTCTGCGGTTTGCATCATCTCGTTCTGGCTGCTTGCCCGCTGTGGGTTAAGTGCCCTGGTCTAGCAGCGTCTAGCCCGACAACAACGTGTCTTCGCGCGCGAGTTCTGTGCGTTTTCCCACGCTCCCAATTCGCGCGAGCTCGCGGATCCCCCGTACGGCACGAAAAATTTCACAGAGAACCATGGACGTTCTCCGCAACAGCATAACGAGCAGAAGGAGACTTGAGACTTGATACAAAACGACGAAATGTTAGAGTTAGATTTGAGTACCATCGACTTCTTGAGTTATCTTGAGTCTTAACTTAAGTTAACAAAAACAAAAAAGACAAGTAAAAGTTTACTTTTGATACCAAACACATACATTTCTTGGCGTTTGTTTTGTGTAGTTTTTGTTTGGTTTGGTTACATAAAATTGTTCAGATCCGTGTGTTAATTATCGCTGTTACCTATAATTATAATTGCCGTAATCCGCGCCGTCAGTCTCTCGGACGCGACAAGAGAAAGACGCCTTTCTTGGCGGGCCCGCGCGCGCGCAATTTATGCATATTCATTCTTTGCGCCTTGGCGTCTCGCATTCGGAAAATCATTACGTTTATTACGATTATTTACAGCCGGTCGAGCGTAATCACGCTGTAATTTATTGCAATTTATATTGCGTTTTTCAATAATGTTTACACATAATTACTTTGGTGTTTTTTTTTATTTTATTAGAAATAAATTTACGACGGGAATATGTTTATGAATATTCGTACTTTCATTATTATTCTTTAGTACGGTTGAGAGTGGGGTTAATTAGGTATGTTTTGGTTTGATAGTTATTAGATTATCATTCAAATTGTTTAAATTATTAATAAATTAGTAAAGTGAAACATGATTTTAAGGTAGGAAATTTATTTTTGGGATTTTGGGTTATTTTGAGGGTGAATTACGCTTTAGGGGGTGGGTATTATGATTTATGCCTTGCAGCGATAGATAGTAGGAATTATTAACTACGTTTTGGTGAAAAGATAATTAATTTACCTTAAAAATTGTTTAAATTATGAACAAACTAGTAAAATAAAATACATTTAGTCTTAGACTGTGATTTATGAGATTTGGTTGACTTTGAGGGTGAATAACTCTTAAGGGGTTGGGTATTATGATGTTTCTATCTCAACAGTGGATAGAGGGACTAATTAACAACGTTTTGGTAAAAAAAATTAATTTACCTTAAAAATTGTTTCAATTATTAACAAATTAGTAAAGTAAAACATAACTTTAAAATAGGATATTTATTTTTAAGATTTTGGATAATTTTGTGGGTGAATTACGCTTATGGGGTTGGTTATTATGATTTATGTCTTGCAATAATAGATAGTAAGACTAATTAACTATGTTGTAGTAAAAAGATAATTGGTTTATCTTAAAAGTTGTTTAAATTATGAACAAATTAGTAAAATAAAACAAAATTTATCTTAAAACATTAATTTTTATGATTTGGTTGATTTCGAGGGTGAATAACTCTTAAGGGGTTGGGTATTATAATGTATTTGTTACAACAGTGGATAGAGGGACTAATTAGCTATGTTATGGTAAAAAAGAATTAATTTACCTTAAAAAATGTTTAAATTATTAACAAATTAGTAAAGTATAACATAACTTTAAAGTGAGAAATTTATTTTTAAGATTTGGTTTATTTTGAAGATGAATTACATTTAAGGGGTTGGGTATTATGATTTATGTCTTACAATAATATATAGTAGGACTAATTAACTATGTTTCAGTAAAAAGATAATTGGTTTATCTTAAAAATTGTTTAAATTATGAACAAATTAGTAAAATAATAAAAATTTAACCTTAGACTGTGATTTTTGAGATTTGGTTGTCTTTGAGGGTGAATAACTCTTAAGGGGTTGGGTATTATAATGTATCTGTCACAACAGTGGATAGAGGGACTAATTAACTACGCTTTGGTAAAAAAGAATTAATTTATCTTAAAAATTGTTTAAATTATGAACAAATTAGTAAAATAAAATAAAATTAACCTTAGACTGTGATTTATGAGATTTGGTTGTCTTTGAGGGTGAATAACGCTTAAGCGGTTGGGTATTACAATTTATGCCTTGCAACAATAGATACTAGAACTAATAAACTATGTGTTAGTAAAAAGATAATTGGTTTATCTTAAAAATTGTTTAAATTATGAACAAATTAGTAAAATAAAAAAAATTTAACCTTAGACTGTGATTTATGAGATTTGGTTGACTTTGAGGGTGAATAACTCTTAAGGGGTTGGGTATTATAATGTATCTGTCACAACAGTGGATAGAGGGACTAATTAATTACACTTTGGTAAAAAAGAATTAATTTATCTTAAAAATTGTTTAAATTATGAACAAATTAGTAAAATAAAAAAAAATTAACCTTAGACTGTGATTTATGAGATTTGGTTGTCTTTGAGGGTGAATAACGCTTAAGCGGTTGGGTATTATAATTTATGCCTTGCAACAATAGATACTAGGACTAATAAACTATGTTTTAGTAAAAAGATAATTGGTTTATCTTAAAAATTGTTTAATTATAAACAAATTAGTAAAACAAAACAAAATATATCTTTAGACATACATTTTTAAGATTTGGCTGTCTTTGAGGGTGAATAACGCTTAAGGGGATGAATATTATAATATATCTGTTACAACAGTGCATTCAGGGACTAATTAGCTATGTTTTGGTATAAAAAAAATTAATTTACTTCAAAAATTGTTAGAATTATGAACAAATTAGCAAAGTAAGATCAAATTGATATTTGTAAATAGATTTTTAGTTTTTAGTTTACATTGAGGGTGAATTACTCATAAAGGGTGTGGTATTATAAATTAACCTTTCCAGAAATTGATAGCTGTACTAATTACCTAATTAACTACCTTTTTTAAGAAAATTAAAAGATGCACAAAATGAGCATTTTGTTACTCTAACATTTTGTGCACAAGAAAACAATAAATTCCTCAAGTCCTGTCGGTGTTTCGACACAGCAGCGCAAAAGCTTATTACCGCTTGTCGTTCGCGTCTCTTATTAAGCAATTTTTGATCTCGGCGAGCCGATAATTGTTGGGACAAACTCCGTACTTTAACAAACACAAACAAACACACAAGTCGCGCTTGTTTTACTGTTGTCTATTGCTAAACGTTCGCGGTTGTTTCACGACAGGACTCTTGTCTCTTGTCTCCTGTCGACAGGTTAAATCTTTCCACGGTTCAATCCGTTTTGAAGATTGAAGTGTTGGGCAAAAACTTACGTACGTTCGTAAGTATAAACTACGGGCTAACATTTTTGAGAGCAAAGTCATTCGATACCTGCGGCGTGCGATTTTTATCCGGCGGTATAGCGCAATGCGTGTTTAAGCGCGCTTAGTGTGTCACTGTTACTTTTTCAGTAAGTAATTGCGCGGTGCACTAACTAGATTGAACATTTAGCAACCCAAAAAGCATTCACTTGAATGAAACGCGAGCGAAATCTTTGAAAATCTCGGTGCGTTTGTTCAGTCGCAGGATTAATTTATGTAGCGAATGCTGACGCGATTGTAAGCCGACTTAGCGCAGTGGTTGTTGTGGTTTCAAATTTATTTCTAATTACGGCTGTATTGTGCGTTGTGCGTTACTATCGCGTCCTTACAATCGCAGGGAATGTTTTACGAAAGGTAACATTTTCGCAACGCAACTCATGCGAAGTTGTTCATTTATTCTAATCTACGGTCAAGTAAAGTGAAACTTGAAATTGTTTTTCAGTTGCCGAACAGAAAACGGAACGAGTTACCAAATTACCTCATAAGTTAACTTAGTTTTTAGGTAACGAAACACTTATGAATCAGAAATAATGTATAAGTTTGGTTTGTTTTATTAATTTGGTCATAACTTAAACAATTTGTATGTATTACGGATTATTTTTTTTGGTAAAATGTAGGTAATTAGTGGTTGTATTGATTGTTGTAGTGTGTTGACTATAATATTGCACAAATTTTGAGTAATTAACAGTCAAAGTTTATATTTATCTTAAGAAATTGATTGTTAGGGTTTAGTTGACTTTGAGGGTGAATTACTCGGAAATGGTTCAGAAATATTTTTTATTCTTAACAACAATTGATAACGGCACTAATTAACTATGTTCAAGTGTAAAGATTATGAATTTATCTCAAAAATTGTTAAAATTATTAACAAATTAGTAAAACAAAACAAAATTCAACTAGAGAAAGTGATTTTTAAGAGTTTGGTAGACTTTGAGGGAGAATTACTCGAAAATGGTTCAGAATTATTATTTATTCTTTTCAACAATTGATAACGGCACTAATTATCTATATTTTAGTAAAAAGATAATTACTTTATCTTCAAAATTGTCAAAATTATTAACAAATTAGTAATACAAAACCAAATTTCAAAATTTCAAAAACAAAATTCAACTAGAGAAACTGATTTTTAAGAGTTTGGTAGACTTTGAGGGTGAATTACTCGAAAATGGTTGAGAACTATTTTTTATTCTTTTCAACAATTGATAACGGCACTAATTAACTATGTTTTAATAAAAAGATTACTAATTTATCTTAAAAATTGTTAAAATTATTAACAAATTAGTAAAGCAAAACAAAAATCAACTAGAGAAAGTGATTTTTAAGAGTTTGGTAGACTTTGAGGGTGAATTACTCGAAAATGGTTGAGAACTATTTTTTATTCTTTATAACAATTGATAACGGCACTAATTAACTATATTTTAGTAAAAAGATAATTAGTTTATCTTAAAAATGGTTAAAATTATTTACAAATTAGTAAAACAAAACAAAATTCAACTAGAGAAAGTGACTTCCTAGAGTTTAGTAGACTTTGAGGGTGAATTACTCAAAAATGCTTCAGGAATATTATTTATTCTTTAAAACAATTGATAACGGCACTAATTAACTATATTTTAGTAAAAAGATAATTAATTTATCATAAAAATTGTTAAAATTATTAACAAATTTCTAAAACAAAACAAAATTCAACTAGAGAAAGTGACTTTCAAGAGTTTGGTAGACTTCGAGGGTGAATTACTCGGAAATGATTAAGAATTGTTGTTATTTCTTTTCAATAGTTGATAACGGCACTAATTAACTATGCTTTGGTGAAAAGATAATTAATTTATCTTAATAATTGTAAAAATTATGAACAAATTAATAAAATAAAACAAATTTTAATAAAAATTAAGTTTTAAGTTTTTAGTTAACTCGGAGGGTGAACTACTCATAAAGGGTGTATACATTAACAAAATAAAAACTACGTAAAAAATAAATAACGAAGAAAAATAATCAACACCCCAAGTTTACTAGCAGTAATAGCAAATAACACAAATAAAATGTTTGTTTATTAAGTTTATCTTTGTTAGTTGTTCATAAGATGCAATACCATGCGAAGAAATTGAAGATTTGATCTTCCAACAACTACTGTTTCTGTTACCGGTTAGTTGTTTGTTGAGATATCGACTGCGAGCGAGTTAACACTCAAGTCACGACTTTGTCGCCTCTGCTGCGCGTTTCTTCACGGTGGCGACGCGACGGTGGCTATCAGATCATTATTAACATAAACACGAAATAAAAATTAATAGCTCCCGACCCGTAACGCCAATACGAATCTTTTTATCCGGCGATAAACATCCGCAAATGTACCTTCAAATAACTAAGTAACCAAGTAGCGCCATCTAGTATTTAGTAGTTGTTACCTTCCCTCACAACTAACGCCATCTATTATTTTTCGTCTGATTCAACGTTTATTTCTTTATAATTAAAACTCTCAACACTCTGTACTCGTAATTTTTCAATCGTTAAACAGTAAAAACGATTGGACCTTGAATGTTTTAGAAAAGTACGCTTGCTTTCTTGTTGTGTTGCGTTCTTGCGATCGCAGGATAATTTAGATTGCTCGTTACGACAAACAACACAACACACAAAACTCGCTCGTTACAACGCCGCCGCGCTCGTTGCTGATTGTCGTGTTGAGCGTGTTCTTGTTTGTTTGTTCTTGCTCGGTGACTTTGTACATTAAATTATCGCTTTGTTTGCATAATTCTACGTCGTGGACTGCAATGACCAAGCCAACGACAAAATGTTACATGGTGTAACTACAAGTACGAATATCTAACCATCAAGTGAATTGTTTTTATTTATTTTTTTATTGTTAATTTTTTTCTTAAGGAAAACCAAGATTTTTATTGTAACTGTTTCTGGAGAGCTTTGGGAGAGCTTTAGATTTAAGATTCCTGCGAGTGCAGTTCTTCAGGAAGAGCGCGAGGTCGCATGAGCATGAAAGCGCGCGGCGGTCACGACTTGAACTATCGCACGGCCCCGGTGGCCGGACCATCTCTAATCATGCTGAGCACGGTCGAAGAAAGGCCCACCTGAGGATTCCCCAAGACCACAAAACCTTTCTATCCTTTCCTTTCTTAACCTTACTTTAAAATTTTATTTATTTGCAAATAATTGCAGTTTTCTTTTTTAATTTTAAAAATTTACTTAGTTAATTACCTGCAATATTGGTAACTTTAAGACTTTGCGCAGTCGCAGTAGTCAACGCAGCTGGATGTGGTAGTTGCGCATGCGTCAGCGCCTGAGTGTGGTGCGCGTGCGCAGCGGGACGATGATGGAGTAATTTGTTCCGCGCGGGCGGATATTTCGGCACTTGTAGCACCACCTGCGGTTGGACGGCGGCGGCAGCTGGCAGATGCTGGTGCGGATGCTGATTGAGATGATGGTGCAAAAATTTGTTGTTGTTGTTATGGTTATGGTTGTGGTTTGCATGCCGCGCGCTGTTGTTGTTTGTCGGCGTCGTCGACCGGTCGGGGACGCCTCCGCGACGCTCCTGACCTTGCCGACGGTGTTGCGTCGTCTTCACGCTCAGGTCGACGGGTTCCATCTGCACGGGTGGACCTTCTGCCTAATAAAAACACAAGCACAACACATTAATTAATTTAAAAACATTAAAAACACAAAAAACACAAAAAAATTAAAGTAACGCCATCTAGATTTTGGTAGTTCAAAACTTTGGTACTACCAACGCCACCTGTTATCTAATAGATTTTATGGATTTTTATAGACTATTTCGACTGGTTTTTATTGATTTTATTGATTAATTAATTTATTTAGTCATTAATCAGGAAATAATTAACAAACACGTGCTTGGTGTAATTGATTTCGTTTTCCTTTCTCATTTTTCTGTTCGTTCGTCTTGCTGTGGATAAAAATGACGATTGATTGTTGTAATAATAAACCGCGGGCGCGAATAGTGTTCATTATTTCGCACCAATCGCATCGCGCACGTTGGCCAGATGACGGCTGCGGTCGTTGATGATGAAAAGTTTGGATGGTTGTGCGTTTAACGCGCGGCTAATGTGCGTACGCGACGCGATCGCGAACGGTACATTTGTATAAGTGTCTATTAAGGACAGGAGGACATTGAGAATGACATGCATTATGGTTTTAATGTCAGGTATATGGGTTTTAGAACCATTAGAATACAAACGTTTTGTGTAAAGTCACTTTTAAACTTTTTTGAGTTTAGTCTTAATTTATGAAGAAAGTAATTAAGATTTTTAGGTTTTTATTTTAAGGGATGATAGAAGGGATTATTAAGATTAGTTTGGTATGTTTAACACATTTTTACACTGAGTGTTAGTAGTTTTAAAAATTAATTCAAAAATTTTGGTTTTTTGGAGTGTTTGAGATTCGCAAATTTATTTTGTTGTGAGTTTGACGGTAAATTGACAAAAAATTAATTAAGATTTTAAGGTTTTTATTTTAAAGGATGATAGTGGGGTTAATTAAGAATAGTTTGGGATGTTTAACAAATTTTTATACTGAGTGTTAGTATTTTTAAAAATTAATTTAAAAATTTTAGTTTTTGGGTGTTGGATATTTGCAAATTGCTTTTGTTGTGAGTTTGACGTTAAATTGACAAAAAACTAATTAAAATTTTAAGGTTTTTATTTTAGGGGATGATATTGGGGTTAATAAAGAGTAGTTTGGTATGTTTAACGCATTTTTATACTGAGTGTTTGTATTTTTAAAAATTAATTTAAAAATTTTGGTTTTTGGGTGTTGGAGATTTGCAAATTTATTTAGTGGTGAGTTTGACGCTAAATTGACGAAAAACTACTAAAGATGTTTAAATTTTTATTTTAAGTGCTGATAGAGGAGTTAATTAAGAGTAGTTGAGGATGTTTTAAAAAAATGTATACCGAGTGTTAGTATTTTTAAAAATTAATTTCAAAAAATGTTGTTGTTTTGGGTGTTTGATTTACAAATATATTTTGTTGTGACTTTGACGTTAAATTGACAAAAAACTAATTAAAATTTTAAGGTTTTTATTTTAAGAGATAATATTAGGGTTAATTAAAAGTAGTTTGATATGTTTAACACGTTTTTATACTGAGTGTTAGTATTTTTAAAAATTAATTTACAAATTTTGGTTTTTGGAGTGTTTGAGATTTACAAATTTATTTAGTGGTGAGTTTGACACTAAATTGACGAAAAACTACAAAAGATTTTTAAATTTTTATTTTAAGTGATAATAGAGGAGTTAATTAAGAGTAGTTTAGGATGTTTACCAAATTTATATACAGAGTGTTAGTATTTTTTAAATTAACTTAAAAATTTTGGTTTTTCGAAGTCTTCAATATGTGAAATTTTTTGTTTGTTTAAAGTTTGACATTAAATTGACGAAAAACTAATTAAGGTTTTTAAGTTTTCTTTTCAGAGAATGATAAAGTAGTTAATAAGGAGTAGTATGTATAATTTATGAGTTATTATACTGAGTGTTACTAACTTTATATTAATGTTTAAAAAATAATTACAATGAACTCATTTTAAGACAACCTAAATTTTTGTGTGAACTTTAAAATTAATTTATAGATAAACTAATAAAGATATTTTCAATTTTCTTTTACTAAATGTTAATCTAGTTATTGAAAACACATATAATGTGAATTTGCAATTTTTATACCAAGTGTTTCTAATTTAAATCTCAAAAACTAAAAAAAATGACCAAAAACAAAAACTCCAAATAATAAAAAAATTAGTCTTAACCACATACAATTCGTACAAATAACCAAAGTAACATCAACTTCTAAACCTACGTATCTCTCCGTAGAATGATAAAATAAAAGCATCCGAAAATGGCGGTCGGAATTGCGTTAACAAGCGATTAAGTTTACGATAATCGCGAGCTCGCTGTGAGAAACAGCCAACGATCGAAGCCACCAACCAACAATTGAGCAATGTTGGCTTAAAACCTAAGTAAATTAATTGAAATGCAGTCGCATTAGCCACAAACGACTTTTACAAACCGCACACAATCACAATCATGTTGATTCCACTCGGACATAACCTAACTCGCGCACTACCTACAACAACAGCGGCATTAAGTACACTCGCGTTTTTCATATGTTAATAATTCGTGTTTATGGCAAACGTCGATTGGAAAATTGTAAAAATTCACTCGGAACGTGTCCCAAGTACAAATTACATCCAGCATCTAGCGCACCAGCGCACTTTTTACGCCGTTTCACGCATTTTTTCGTTGTAAACGCACTCAAACACCATTTAAGTCACTTGGACTAAATAAATAAAAACTGCGCACGCGCATTAATGCATACACCCAACGTAATCAATCGTCCTGAGAATAATAACATTCAAACATGTAAAATAAAAGTAAGAATAAACTGTAAGACGCCTTAAAACCTACTTAAGTTTAGTTGACTTAACGCAGCTGTTAATTCTTTAATCACCGCCTGCTTAAAATTTGAATTTATCGTTTGTCCAACGCGGTTGTATTCTTTGTGATGTTTGAGGACGTTAAGTACGATCAAAATGGCGGCGGTATTGACTTATTTGGTGTTTTTCGTATATGGGCATTCGAGGTATATAAAAACGCACTTAAGTTTAAAGAATAAAAACGAATCGGACGCACACAACGCATTAAAATCGGTGTGGTGTGTTTTGGAACACAATTCGCTCGATAAATTGTGTGCTTTATTGCGTTTGAGTGCGTTTTAGTACGTTTAGTGCGCATGTACAATGCTCCTAATGGCGTGGAAATATTTTAGAAAACTTTAACTGGACTCGTAAACATTTTAGTGACTTTTACGAAGAGTTGGAATTGCATTTGTTGGGAAAAATTGAGACATTTTTGGTGTTTGGGATTGAGGTAAAGTCTTAATAATGAAGATTTACGTTCTGGACTTTTCGTATGAGAAGAATACTAGAAATAACTCACGTGGTTTACGTTTTTTTGCACTGTTAAGTGTCTGTGAGGAAATTTTTTATGGAATGTTTGTACAAACTTTTTTAAATATTTTTTTAAAATTAGTAACACTTGGTATTATAACACTATATTGAGGCAAACCTCTCTTAATTAGCTATACTATCATCCAGTAAAAAGAAGTTTTAAAAATCTTGATTAGTTTTTCGGGAAATTAGGTTTAAAGTTGGAAATTAAGTTTATGACCATCAAATTTTAGGTAAAATTGAAATATTTTGTAAAACAAATTTTTATTATAGTAACACTCAGTATAATAACACCATATTTAAGCAAACCACTCTCAATTAACTACACTATCTTCCCCTACAAAGAAATTTAAGAAATGTTAATTAGTTTATTTTAAAATTTCGTTTAAAGTTGGAAATTAAAATTTTTATTATCGCAATTTCGGTACATCCGCAATATTTTTAAAAAGTTATTTTAAAAATAGAAACACTTGGTATAATAAGACCATATTTAGGCAAATCACTCTCAATTAACTACACTATCATTTTCTAAAAAGAAATTTTAAAAATCTTGATTAGTTTTTCGGTAAATTCAGTTTAAAGTTGAAAATCAAGTTTCTGACTATCAAATTTTAGGTAAAATTGCAATATTTTGTAAAACAAATTTTTATTATAGTAACACTCAGTATAATAACAACATATTTAGGCAAACAGTTCTCAATTAACTACACTATCTTCCTCTAAAAAAAAATTTAAAAAATCTAAATTAGTTTCTTTGAAAATTTAGTTTAAAGTTGATAATTAAAGTTTTTATAATCGCAAGTTCGGTACATTTTAAAAAATTTATTTTCAAATTGGAAACACTCGGTATTATAACACCATATTTAGGCAAACCACTTTCAATTAACTACACTATCATCCAGTGAAATGAAATTTTAAAAATCTTGATTACTTTTTCGGTAAATTAAGTTTAAAGTTTAATATAAAATTTGTGACTATCACATTTTAGGTAAAAATGCAATATTTTGTAAAATGAATATTAAAAATAGTAACACTCAGTTTAATAACAACATATTTACACAAACCGTTCTCAATTAACTACACTATCATTCTCTAAAAAGATATTTTAAAAATCTTTGTTACTTTTTCGGTAAATTAAGTTTAAAGTTGAAAGTTAAGTTTCTGACTATCAAATTTTAGGTAAAATTGCAATATTTTATAAAACAAATGGCTAATACAGTAACACTCAGTATAATAACAACATATTTAGGCAAACCACTCCTAATTAACTATACTATCATCCTCTAAAATGAAATTTTAAAAATATTAATTAGTTTCTATGAAAATTTAGTTTAAAGTTGAAAATTAAAGTTTTTATTATCACAAGTTCGGTACATTCGCAATATTTTTAAAAATTTATTTTAAAATTGGAAACACTCGGTATTATAACACCATTTTTAGGCAAACCAATCTCAATTAACTACACTATAATTCTCTAAAAAGAAATTTAAAAAATCTTGATTACTTTTTCGGTAAATTAAGTTTAAAGTTTAAAATTAACTTTGTGGCTATCAAATTTTAGATAAAATTGCAATATTTTGTAAAACAAATTTTAAAAATAGTAACACTCAGTATAATAACCCAAATTTTAAGTAAATTACTGTTAATTACATACACTATCATCCCCTAAAGAAAAATTTAAAAAATTTCAATTAGTTTATCCGCAAAATAGCCTTAAAATGAAAACGCATTTTTAAAAATTCAAAAAATAACTCAAACGCAAAAATTTTAAAAACAATTTTTAAAAATACAAACACCTTATATAAAAAATCACCATTAACAATAAACCACTCTTAATTAACCACATTATCATCCCTTAAAATAAAAATTCAAAAATCTTCATCACCCTACCCGTAAATCAACCCCAAAGTCGCAAATTTTAAAATTAACCAGAACTATACATTTCTTTGCATTAAATCCTTCATATTAATGAACATATTAATTTTTATTATAAACTACAAATCTCCACGCATAAATTTATCACCTCTTCGTCAAATTAAGAAACCGAAACGGTGTTAAATTTTTTGCTTCACTGGCTTTTTATGCGTCCAATAATTTTTTACTTTCATTGCGATTATGAGCAAGATTATGGTAATCGATGTAAGTCGCCTGAGACGAAGGAGAAATAGAAAAAAAAAACTATTTAATAATTTATGTTTGCAGAGGAGAAAAAAATATTACGTAAGCATTCAGTTTAGCAATGTTAGCATGTTACCACGTTCCCATCCAGTTTTGTCTTTGCGTCTCTTCGCGCAGACGCAACTTAAGTCAATCTCGATTTTTTGCAATTTTTAAATTTATCTGTGTCCGGGTTGGGTCTCCACTCTGGACAACTCGCTGCTAATTGCTGCACAGATAATATTTAATGAAACTGACTTTTAATGCGTTTACGATTTGTTAGAGTTAAGTTGTGGCTTTAGTTAAGCAGAATTAACGATTTCGAACGCCTGCTTAGCTTTAATCATGCGCGAAGCAAACAGTTTTAGAGGAATTGCGCGTTGCGCACGCAGAGAATTGAAAATTATGGAAAACATTCGCATTTTTATTATTACGAGAAGTAAGTAATAATCATTACTGCATTTGTGGTTATGAGTAGTAGACTTAAGTCATAATCAATGTTTTATGATTAGGACGTTAACGACTACCTGGTTAAGAATTTTATGGAGATAATGTACGCATTTTAAAGTTTCCATTCGTTTTTTTTAAGTTTTCTTACTTTTATTGTTATTTTTGGGGTGGATTAAGAGTTTTACTTACTTCGGGGGCCGTCGGCGACGGTGGCATCCCTGGACGCGGGGCGCCGACCCATCGATTCGGGTCCGTTCGGCATTCATCCTGTAATTAATAAAAAAATAAGTTTTTTATGAAAAATTATTTCATTTTAGTTAATTTACGTCATAAAATTTGTATCACCTTGTATTATATAGTGAAATTTAGTGGAGTTGCTCATAATTAGTTATATTATTATTTTACGTTAAGAAAAGTTAATTAGGGTGATTAGTTTTTTGGTTATTTAAGGTCAAAGTTGACTTTAATATTTGAAAATTACACTTTTCTTTAATATTGTTTTTTTTGTACAAAAAACAGTGTAAAAGTTGTATTACTTGGTATATCTTTATAATATTGAGTAATATTACTTTTAGGTTGGTAAACTATGATTAGATGAAAAGATAATTAAAATATGTTGATTAGTTTGTTAATTATTTAAGTTTAAAGTTGATTGACAATGCTTGAGTAAAATATTATTGCGATTTTTTGTTTTTTTTTTAACAAAAACTACGATAAAATTAATATCACTCAGTCTAATTAACTGAAATTTTGTACAAATATTTATAATTAGTTAATCTATCGGTTTCTGTATAGAAAACTAAAATATATTAATTAGTTTCTTCGTTATTTAAGTTCAAAGTTGATTGATAATATTTGATCAATTTAGCTACAATGTCTTGCTTTTTTTGGGAAAAATAAAGATAACATTTGTATCACTCAGTATAATTATATCAAATTTAGCACAAATACTCATAATTAGTTAGTTTGTCGTCTCCTGTATAGAAAACTAAAATATATTAATTAGTTTCTAAATTATTTAAGTTCAAAGTTGATTGATATTATTTGATCAACTTTACTACAATTTTTTGTTTTTTTTAACAAAAGTAACGATAAAATTTGTATCACTCAGTATAAGTAAATGAAATTAAGCACAAATACATATAATAAGTTAGTCTGTCGTTTCCAGTATAGAAAACTAAAATATACTAATTAGTTTTTTTGTAATTTAAGTTCAAAGTTGATTGACAATATCTGATTACCTTAAGTAAAATGCTTCGCTTATTTTTCTAAAAATACCTATAAAATTTGTATCACTCAGTAGAAGTAAATGAAATTTAGCACACATATTTATAATTAGTTAGTCCGTTGACTCTTGTAAAGAAAATTAAAATATATTAATTAATTTCTTCGTTACTTAACTTCAAAGTTGACTGATATTATTTGATCCACTTTTTTACAATTTCTTGCTTTTTTTTAACAAAAACATTGATAAAATTTGTATCACTCAGTGTAAGTAAATGAAATTTAGCGCAAATACTTATAATTAGTTAGTTTGTCGTCTCCTTTATAGAAAACTAAAATATATTAATTAGTTCCTAAATTATTTAAGTTCAAAGTTAATTGATAATATTTGATCAACTTGACCACAATTTTTTGCTTTTTTCAACAAAAACAACGATAAAATTTGTATCACTCAGTATAAGTAAATGAAATTTAGTATAAACATTCACAATTAGTTAGTTTGCTACATCCTGACCAAAAAATTAAAATATTTTTATTAGTTTCTGCGTTACTTAAGTTCAAAGTTGACATTAGTTATCAACCAATACATTTTTAAAGTTTAAATTTTATTTTTTTAAAATTCTAATCACTCAGTATATAAACTAAAAATTGAAAAACAGTTTGATTGGTAAATAATTACGCTAAATATATTATTTATCCTTTCTATTTGTATTTATCCTATCGATCGACTGTTAATCATAATCCCGAGCTAGATTTCGTTTGTCGTTGATTTGACAAGATGATAGCCACTTGTTAGTGTTCAATCTTCAATAAAGGAGAAAGGATAATAAACGTGTCTTCGACTACAAAATGTCGACCGCAATCATCAACTCTAATCAGTCCTCTAATCAAAACGCTTAATGACCATCTAATGACGTAATAATACCATAATTTCACAAAAATCAATTCCAAATCATTTTTTTGTTTGTTTCACATCCATGCACCAATAGATGGCGTTATTGTGCATTAAATTAAAATGTATAAGTTTAAATAAACTTAGATTTAATATTAATAATCAATTTAATTGTTAAGTCCGCACTCATTAGTTTTGTAATTAAGTCAAGCGTGTAGTGCGCCGCACGCGTTCGGTAATTAACGAAAATTTGCGCAATAGACATTCACACCATACCTACGAAATGATGAAGAGGAAAAAAAAGAAAAAGTCTAATTTATTATTTTAATCACTCCACAAACCTAAATAAAATAATAAACACTCTTTGGCGCGTTATTCCTTCTTGTTCTTGCGCGCGCGCAATGTTTGATGGTTGTCTTCGGCCGTATGGTTAGTTGATGTATGATGGTGAACAGTTTAACGTTCACTTTGATTCGTCAAAAGTCCAGTCTCGGACGAATTCAATAATGCCTAATACTCCGGCGTCGTAATTAAGGAAATCAATTAGGCACATTTTTAATGCGCCAACAAGTCGATGCCTAATGCAAGAGAGAAATAGTTAATTGTAAATTATAAATTATGAAACCAGTGATAAATCCTTTCATTAGTCATTAGCGTGTTTTGTGGTTCATTTCATTTCAAATTTGATTTTTGTTAATTAGTTCCAATATTTTTCATGATTTTTTTACAAATTATAACTTTAACGTTAAATTACGGAAAAAGTAATTAAGATTTTTTAAATTTCTTTTTAGGGGACGATAGGGTAGTTATTTGAAACTTGACAGGGTAAATTTTAAAGATTTATACTGAGTGTTACTATTTTTAAAAATTGTTTGAAAATATTTTGTTTTGATGAAGTTGCGTTTGTTATTGTGGTTATTATAATGTACAACTTTAATTATAAATTACGAGAAAAATAATATAGATTTTTCAAATTTGTTTTTAGTAGATGATAGGGTAGTTATTTGGGAGTAGACAGGGTAAATTTCAAATATTTATACAGAGTGTTACTATTTTTAAAAAATGTATAACAAATTATTGTGTTGATGAAGTTGCGTATGTTGTGTAAATTGTAATTTCCAACTTTAACGATAAATTACTAAAAAACTAATAAAGAATTATTGAATTTCTTTTTTGTAGATGAAAGGGTAGTTATTAGGGAGTCGATTTGGTAAATTTCACAAAATTAGACAGAGTGTTACTATTTTTAAAAATTGTATAAAAAATTATTGTGTTGATGAAGTTACGTATGTTATAAAAATTATAGTTTACAACTTTAATTATAAATTACGGAAAAAATAATAAAGATTTTTATAATTTCTTTTTAGTAGATGATAGGGTTGTTATTAGGGAGTAAATTTGGTAAATTTCACATAATTATACAGAGTGTTACTATTTTTAAAAATTGTATAAAAAATTATTGTGTTGATAAAATTTGTATGTTGTAAAAAATATAATTTACAACTTTAATTATAAATTACGGAAAAAGTAATAAAGATTTTTCAAATTTCTTTTTAGTAGATGATAGGGTAGTTAATTGAGAGTAGATAGGGTAAATTTCAAATAATTATACAGAGTGTTACTAATTTAAAACTAAATTTTAAAAAATTTTCTCAAAAAAATGAAAATTTTTATTTCTTCTTATAAGTTACTGTATAATGCAAGTCCTGTTAGTTGATGTTAGTTTCGCAGATCGTGCTCATCTTCTTTAATCTTCTCCTCGCCTTCGCTGTACGCGGTTTTACCATTTACCAGCGTTGTAAGAACGTACAAAGTTACATCGCGATGGTTTAAAGTTCTTGGCTAAGTAACCTCGACTAAGCCAGTTAGTTCTTGCACATTGCATACGACTCATCCTCGTTTCCCAAAAAAAGAAACCCGCGTATCTTCAATTTCAATCCCACATAACACAACCACGCACCAAGCAAGCAACAAAAAGTTGAAATTTTAAAATTTTACCAAAAAAATTATTTGGTAAAGAAACAATAAATAAAACGTATTAGATGTGAATCTGTGGAGCTTCTTCGTTTCGTATGTGAATTAAATAAAGAAGTGAAGAAGCACAGAAACGAAGAAGTCGTAGCTGTAGATGGTTCGAGAGCTACCGGGTTCAATGATTCGGTACGGCACACGAGAACACACACAACACACACGATGATCACGATGATGATCATCTTCAGTGTTCTCCTCCGCGTCTTCTGTGTCTTCTTCATGCAGTCGAGTCGTAGGTTTTTATGCGTAATGTGCGTACTATATGGAAAATTTACAGATACAGTGTGTGTATATTTTATTTTTCATTTAAAATATAAAAATAATAATTTAAATAATAAAAAGTTTTTAAGTTAAATATATTTTGGAGCGACAATCATTTTTGTTTTTGATTTTAAACATAGTAACACCCAGTATAAAAAGTTTAAATTTAGGCAAATTATTCTTAATTAGTTACTCTAACTTTCTATGAAAAGAAAACATAAATAAGTTGATTAGTTTTTTGGTAATTTAATAACAAAGTTAAAACTTCAAACTTTTTTAATAGTTAATTTTAGTAAAATTTGGTAAGACAAAAAATGTTGTATGATTTTTTAAAAATAGTAACACCCTGTATAAAATTTTGAAATTAAGGTTATTTACAGCTAATTAACTACTCTTTCATTGTTTGGAGAGAAAACACAAAAAAATTGATTAGTTTTTTTGTAAAGTAATATCAAAGGTAACACTTCCAATTTTTCGCGAGATATTTTATTGAAATTTTCTCATGCAAACATTTTTGTATGAATTTTTAAAAATAGTAACACTCTGTATACAATTTTATAATTAAAGATGTTTACAGCTAATTAACTACCCTTTCGTCTTGTGAAAAGAGCACACAAAAATATTGATTAGTTTTTTGGTAAAGTAATATCAAAGTTAACACTTTAAATTTTTTGCTATAAATTTTATTGAATTTTTTTGAAACTAATATTTTGGATATATTTTTAAAAATAGTAACACCCTGTATAATTAAGTAAAATTTACCCTATTTACTCTCAATTAACTACCCTTTTATCGTGTGAAAAGAAGACACTATAAAATTGATTGGTTTTTTGGTAAATTAATAGCAAAGTTAAAACTTCAAATGTTCTTCAGTCAAATTTATTAAAATTTGCTGAAACAAAAATGTTTGGACGAATTTTAAAAAATAGTAACACCCAGTATATATAATTGAAATTTGCCTAATCTACTCTCAATTAACAACACTTTCATCTTATAAAAAGTAAATACAAAAAAATTGATTAGTTTTTTGGTAAATTAATATTAAAATTAACACTTCTAACTTTTTTGAGTAAACTACAATGATATTTTCGAAGACAAATATTTTTGTACTAATTTTTAAAAATAGTAACACCCTGTATAAACATCTGAAATTTATCACAATTACTCATAATTAATTACCCTATCATTTTGTAAAAAGAAAACACAAAAAAATTAATTCTTTTTTGGTAAATTAATAATAAAGTTAAAACTTCAAATTTTGTGGTACTAAATTTAATGGAAATTTTTGGTGATAAAAAATTTTGTACAAATTTTTAAAAATAGTAACACCCTGTATAAACATCTGAAATTTATCACAACTTCTCTTAATTAACTACCTTATTCTCTTGTAAAAATAAAACCCAAAAAAGTTAATTAGTTCCTCGGTAAATTTACACTAAAGTTAAAACTTCAAATTTTTTGATACTAAATTTAATGGAATTTTTTTCTGAGATTAAATTTTGTACAAATTTTTAAAAATAGTAACACTCGGTATAAAATAGTCAAATTTACCACATCTAATTCTAATTAACCCCCCTTTCAATATAAAGAAATAAAAATTTAAAAATATCCTTAAGTTTCGTCGTAATTTAAGTCTGAAATTGCAACTTAAAAATTCCAAAACAAAAAATTCAACTTTAAAGTTATTTTTATACCAAATTAAATTTTTTTAAATAGTTCACCTTTAAAATAAACACTTTTATTACCATAATGGACAATAAATTTACCATTTGATCCTTTCGGAACATTTTTCTTAATCTTTTAATCTTCCTACGCACGTTACACATTCCCAATCAATACCAAATCCAGTTTGTTACTATCTGATCGTTGTTTGTTTTAATCTACCGCGTCGATAAACAAAAAAAATCTATTAACTACTGTTTATAGCTAACAAATATTTATTTTATTCTTAAATAATTTCAATCTTAAGTACTTACCTAAACATTTAATATTTAATATTAAAGATCGAAACAATTGATAGAAAAATCAATTACTTTTCGGTAGCAAATTCAACAAAACTTTCAGTTTTCTTATAAATCACCAAACAAATTGACATTTACAGTATGAAGTATTGAGACTTAGTTATTTATTAATTTATTTATTATTTTTTTTCGTATAAATTTTTCTTCTGGTCGTTACTTTATTGAAGTTTTGCGATTCGTTGCAACAATCTACGACGACGACGGTGTTCCATCCTCGCCGCTTCGCTCGGCCGAGTAATTTATAGCGCCGTAACGGTAATTACGGCGAGTCGCAATCTATCTTGTTATGTCTATCTATGTAAAGAGGCAGAATGCGAAGAAGAAGTGAAGAAGTGCACGCGCGATGGCGAGTAAGACACCGAGGAAAAGATTCACGCGATATTCACGCGAAAGAAGCGCTTTGAAAGCACGATGTGCACGAAATCCTTAAGATACTTAAAATGTACTCAACAGGACACATCGATGGTTAAAGTTGTTTTAAGAAAATTCGTGAAAAACTAAATATTTTTATGATTTTTTTCATTGTCAAATACAAAATTTTTTGAAAACTTTTTAACTTTAGTTGTTATTTACATAAAAACTAATTACAATAATTTAGATTTTCTTTAAGTAGGTGATAGTGTACGTAATTAAGAGTAATTGTACTAAATAACAGCTTAGTACACTGAGTGATACAAACTTTATATGTATTTTTGTTAAAAAGAAAAATTTGAAGAAATCAAAAAATTTATTAAGTCAAGTTTGAACTTAATTTACAAAAAAACTAATCAAGATAACTTAATTTTCTTAACACATAATGATAGTTTAACTAATTAAGAGTCAGTATACTTAATTTTAATGTAATATACTAAGTGATACAAATTTTATTTTATTTTTTGTATGTTAAGTAAAAAAATGGATTTTTTAACCAAGAAAAAGCAATATCAACTTTGAAGTTAAATATCTCAAAAACTATTAGCAACAAATTAATTTTCTTTTCACATAATTATAGTCTAACTAATTTAGAATCAGTACACAGATTTTAAAACAAAAAGACAATATAATTTTAATTTTATTTAAGTTTTTGTAACATTAAATAGTTACGTTAATGATCTCCCAATAAAAAATAACTAAATCAACTTTGAGGTTAAATAACTCAAAAACTATTAACAATAATTAAATTGTCTTTTCACCTAATTATAACCTAATTATTAACAAATAAACCCCTACATTTTTATCTCGTTATACTGAGTGATACAAATTTTATTTGATTTTTTGTATGTTAAGTCAAAAAATATAATTTTTTAACCGAGAAAAGACAAAATCAACTTTGAAGTTAAATAACACAAAAACTAACAACAATAAATTAATTTTCTCTTCATACAATTAAAGCCTAACTATTTAAAAACCAATAGCTAAATTTTTAACCCCGGCGCCTAAGTAATATTAATTTTATTTAAATTTTAGTAAGATTAAAAATTTTATTGAAATTTTCCACTATAAAAAACAAACTCAACTTTAAAGTTAAATAATTTAAAAACTATTAACAATAATTAAATTATCTTTTCGCCTAATTATAACCTAATTAATAACAAATAAACCCCAAAAGTTTTATCTTGTTATACTGAGTGATACAAATTTTATTTGATTTTTTGTATGTTAAGTAAAAAAATTTAATTTTTTAACCAAGAAAAAACACAATCAACTTTGAAGTTAAATAACTCAAAAACTATTAACAATAAATTAATTTTCTCTTCACACAAATAAAGCCTAACTAATTAAAAACCATTACCTAAATTTTTAACCCCACAGCTTAAGTAATATTACTTTTATTTAAGTTTTAGTAAAATTAAAAATTTTATTGAACTTTCCCACTATAAAAAAACAAACTCAACTTTAAAGTTAAATAACTCAAAAACTATTAACGACAAATAAATAATCTTTTCATCTAATTATAACCTAATTAATAACAAATAAACCCCAAAATTTTTATCTCGTTATACTGAGTGATACAATAATTATCTTCACTTTTCTAAACAAAAAAATAAACTTAAAAATTTTACAAAACCCAAACTAAAAAGTGTTGTAACTCAAAAATTAATCACCCAAAATCAATCAAACAAAACGGACATAAAAGATTACCTAATTAAGTATATACTTAGTCAATATCACCTTGATATGACAATTACTTCAATAGTAATTAATAAATTTCTAAACGAAATGAAAAAGTGACGAAACTAAAACACAAAATCATTTAGTTATTTACGCCGCGATTTGTTATGCGGTGTGCAAAATATTTAATTAACGAGCCGTAAAAACCGATATAATTAATAAGTCGTTATCGCCATTACGCGTGCGCGCGCAACTCATGCGCCAAATCGTTCCGAATCCTTTGTTTCTCGTCCCGACATAATTAAAATGACGAAATGGCTCATAACTCATAACTTATGCATGAATTAATTAAACTTTACCTTTAATTTATTTATTTACGTATAAGTTGACAAAGTTATTTAAATGAAAAATTAAATATTTTAATTATTAATAATTAAATCCAGAAACTATTTTAAGTAATAGCTTTAATGAGTTAAGTAATTTTAATTTCGTCTTAAGTCGACTTAAACTTTAAGTAACTTACGAGATTTTTAATTAAACGAATCAAATGACTTAATAATTAGCTACCGATCTAATTAAGTGCGCCGAAAATTACGATCGTCATTAATTTCGGTTTTATTAGGACTTTTTATAGTTGCTCCGTCAAAATTTGTCTTAAACTCTTTCAAGACTTAAGTTAAGTGTTGTGCGTTTAGGATAGATGTATTTAAAAAGTTTTGCAAGTTGAAGAATTTTTAATTAATGCTGGACCGTGCGGTGTGGTACATTAAAGCGTCGTAAAACGCGCGTTATTAATATCAACGCATAAATACAACGATAAATGGAATATAAAACGGTATTAACGTTATAAATGTAATAAAAGCGGACACCGGAATCGATAAATGCGATAAAATCAATTTGAGTGGGAATTTATTTAATTTTTTTGTTTGTTTGTGGATTTGGTTTGGTTGGGACAATGGGTATTTTTAGTATTTTTGTTTTTAATTTATTGCACTTTAATAGTTTAGTTCGTTTTTTTTTTTCTAAATCTCTGTTTGGTGATAAATTTTTTTAATTTTTTTCTTTATTGTTGTTTTAGATTTTTGGTTCAAGAGGATGGAAAGGTGGATATTTTTACTGCTGGTATAAGGTCAGTTGGTTGATTATTTATTTATTTTTAAGATTTTTATGTTGTTGTTGATGGTTAAGACATTAAATTGTTGTTTATTGTCTTTAATTTGATTTGTTTTTTGTTTAAATTCTTGCTTAGTGGGGACGAATTATTGGTGTTTTATTTAGTTGACTTTGACGTTTAAAATGTCTGGTTTGGGATTATGGGGATGAAATTATCTTTAGGGGAGTTATTGTGGAACTAATTATCTGGAATATTGTGAAGAGATAGTTTAAAATTTTTGAAAATTGTAGATTTTAGAAGAGATTTAGTTTCGGGTAAATTTATTAGTTAGTTTTCGATTAAGTCAACTTTGACGTTAAAATAGTCATACTTTTAATGAAGCTATCAAACTTTTCTTTTAGGGACTTATAGTAGAAGTAATATTTTGGAAATAAGTGCAAAGAAATTTTAAAATTTTAGAAAATTATAGATTTTAGAGGAGATTTAGTAAAATGTTCAGTTTCGGGTGAATTTTTTAGTTAATGTTCCATTTAGTTAACTTTGGGGTTAAAATTGTCATATTTTTAGGTGTTGCATCAAAGTTCCCTTTTAGGGGCTTATAGAAGAACTAATATTCTGTGAATAAGTGAATAGTTACTTTAAAATTTTAGAAAATTGTAGATTTTAGGAGAGATTTAGTTTTGGACAAATTTAATAGTTAATTTTCTATTTAGTCAATTTTGACGTAAAAATTGTCATATTTTCAAGCGTTCCATCAAAGTTCTCTTTTAGAGGCTTATAAAAGAAGTAATATTTGATAAATAGCTGATGAGTAATTTTAAAATTTTCGAAAATTGTAAATTTTAGAGGATACTTAAGAAAATATTCAGTTTTAGCAAAATTTATTACATAAAATGGTTAGTTTTGAAGCCAAACTTTTTGGTGTTGATCAATTTAGTCAACTTTGTCTATCAATAATTCTTATTTCCAAATGTGTCATTCAAATTGCAGTTTGGTAATTTACAGCAGCACTAATAATCTCTCTGATTGTGAAGAGCAACTTTAAAAATATTGAAAATTGTAGATTTCAGACGAATTTTAGTAAAACTGAACATTTTGGCCAAATTTTTCGGTAAAGTTTATTCTAGACAACTTTAACCTATAAAAAATTCAATTTCTAAATATACCACCAAAATTTTCTTCTAACACCTTACAATACAACTAATAATTTCGCAAATTTTTAAAACCAATTTCAAAAATTTAAATAATTAGTAACATTTATACCGCAATTTATTAAACCAATTCAGTATATTACCACACCCATTTTAATAAGTCATCTTCTCACTCCCAATTTGATAGTGACACTTATATTAATAAAATTTATCAATTTTAGATCGATTTCTAATGATATCTAACAAATGTCGTCGTTGGAATTTAACGATAGTTAAAAATTATTTTCTAAATTAAAATAAAATTAATGTGATTTCAGTCGATGCTGGCGGTTGTTCGATTACCAAACCAAATTTTCGAAATTTCAAATATCACTACAAATCCACAAACATTATGATGACTTAATAATGAATTATTGATCTTAATGAATTCAAATGTAAAGTAGGAATTTTCGAATTTATAAACAAAATAAAAGCACAAAATAAATACAGCACGCTGATGCGGATGGTAAAATGTAAAAGTAAGAGGCTTTAATGTATTAATGTTAAAATATTATAATGTTAACGATGAATACATTATTTAGACGCAGTTTTAATATGCAAATGAAGCGATTGTATAATAATAAACAAGAAAACTAACGTTAACGTTAAAATTTTGGTTTTTTGTCACTAAATTAAAAACTAATCAACCTAAATTGATAAAACTTTGTTAAATTACTCTTAATTAATTGATCTATAAGTACGTTTAATGAAAATTAAATTAACTTTATTCATATTGAAGTTATCAACCCCCAAAGTCAAAACTCAGTAATTTTTGTAACATTAACACTGAATTATGTGCAATATTTTGTGTTTCTGTCAATAAATTACAAAATAATCATCCGAAATTAATCAAACTTTGGTAAACTATTCTTAATTAATTAGTCTATAATTATGTTTATTGATAATTGACTTAACTTCAACGATACTAAAGTTATCAACCCCCAAAGTCAAAACTTTAGTTTTCTTTAACTTCACCACCAAAAAATATGTAATATATTGTTTTTTTATCGATAAAATGAAAACTAATCAACTGAAATTAATGAAACTTTGTTAAACTACTCTTAATTAATTGATCTATAAGTACGTTTAATGAAAATTAATTTAACTTTAATCATATTTAAGTTATCAACCCCTAAAATCACAACTTCGATTTTTAGGTAAAAAAATACTTTTCGACTATTTGTTGATATTTTTAGAAAATAAAACATTACTTACTTATTTAATTAATTACTTAATTATATAATTCAGTGGTTTGTTTGGTAAAATTTGTGTTTTTTTTTTTAGTTTGTTTTGCTTTGGTAACGAAAACAAAGAAAGTAAACTTTGGTTTAAGATTCAATGGCGTTTCACACCTCGCATAATTCTCCAATAATTCATTTACCTTCACGCGTATTAACATTAACATTAATGTTAATGTGGAAGATTAATACGGACATTAAAAAAACGGCTTGCACAATGTTACCAACGTTGATGGTCTAGCAATAGCTTTAAAATTATAAATGAAATAGTGGACTAGAACTACAATAAATTGATTTTGATTTGTAAATTTTTAAATTTGACATTTTGTTTTCGAAGCATTGGTAACAGATGAAAGTTACCGCGTATTAACGCATTCCTTGGGTGTTATTTTTTTTTAGTTGAAGAGCTGAGCTTCTTTTAATTAGTATTCCAGCGCAATATGCAAATGTGCACATTTGCATTTGCTTTCGATTTTTTTTTGCTTTGCTAAACTGATCAGTCGAGGACACACCAATACGTTATAATGTGCCATGTGCAAATATTGTTTATAATTGATTTATTGTTTTTTTTATCATTAAATAAAATAAAATAGGATTTTTAAGTTTTGGGGTTCATAACTTAAGTATGGATACAGCTAAATTAATTATTGTTAAAGATACTTATAGATAGGTTATTTAAGAAGTCCTTTAATGAGTTTCAATAATTTTGGTTAATTAATTTTTAATGTATTGACAAAAACCAAAAATATTGCAAATTAATTTGTGTGTTCAAGTTCCTAATGATAAAAGTTTTGACTTTGGGGGTTGATATCTTCAATACCGTTGAAGCTAAATCAATTATCATTAAACCTAAGTATAGACTAATTAATTAAGAGTATTTTAACAAAGTTTGATTAATATCGGTTGATTATTTTATGATTTATTGACAAAAACCTAAAATTCTGCACAAAACTCAGTGTTAAAGTTTCAAAAAATTAAAGTTCTTACTTTGGGGGTTGATAACTTCAGAATCGTTTAAGCTAAATCAATTATCATTAAACCTAAGTATATACTCATTAATTAAGAGTAGTTTAACAAAGTTTGAATAATTTCGGTTGATAAGTTAATGATTTATTGACCAAAAACCAAAACATTGCACATAACTTATTCTTGATGTAACAAAAAATAAAAATTTGACTTTAAGGGTTAATAACTTCAATATCGTTAAAGTAAAATTAATTTCAATTAAACCAACTTATAAACCAGTTAATTAAAAATAATTTCCCAAAATTTGATCAACCTCAATTAATTAGTTTTGACAACATTACAACATACTAACAAAAAAATTAAAATCTTGTCTTTTCTCGTTAATAACTAAATTATGGATAACACCACCTAAATGTTTATAAGTTATACTTAAACATGAGTTAATTAAGATTCGTTTTACTTAATTTCACAAATATTCATCGATTACTTTTCCAATAAACAACCAATTCGCTTCGATTGAAACTTCAAAGCGTCATAAAGCACCAACCCATCTTTCATCTTTAATTTAAATTTTTACACGCCGCATAACAAATCTTTCATTGCGCATGGCGTGGCATAGTTGTAGGTGTAGTCGGCTTCGGTGTTTTTTTTTTTGTTGTTGCCTCGCCTACACCCACGACATTTATGCATATAACTTGCGCGCGCCCGCAATCGCACTTTGTCATACTCGCAAACGTAAATCGTAAAATACAAAGAACAAGAAAAAAAACTCGCACACATTTTTCTTGTCTCTCAAACTGTTCCAATCTTCCAACATCAATAACATCATAACGTATTGTTTTCAACGCCTTCCTTATTTTTATTTCTTCATTTTCCATTTCGTATTTATTATTATTGAATTCAATTCACTCGAATGCGATGTCAAATACATTGCTGTTATTTTTATTATTGTCAGTTTGTTTATTGGGTTTGTCCAATAATAGTAATAATAGATTTGTTGGGCTTCGGTGATTTATCGTTTTCTAGGCCGCGTCTCTCGTTTTGTTCTTGTTGTTTTGTCCCACGATGTGAAAACATTGCGTTGTTGGTTGCATTGTTGCGCATTGTTGGATGGGTGGCGCCCTTACCAACCCATCGAACCATCCTCGTAATGGAATTTTATATACTGAATGTTTTTAATTGATTTTTTTGGTATTAAACACAAGAATATCCCGAAAATACATCGTTTTTTCTGGGAATTTTTTTAGTTTTTTTTTTAGTTTTTTTTAATTAAAAGATTGCGAATTGCGTAACACTCAGTATATTGGTATTTACATGTTCGTTTCACACAAGGACATTTTTAATTTTCTTTCCGATTTAAGTGACTTTTCCTTGCTTTGTTGAAGGCTTTTGTCGTGCGATGCGTTTGAACCATCGGCGCATGCTAATCAAAGTCGCGCGCGCACGCGCAAACCAACACAAGTCGACAAATCGGTAACGATATCGACATTTAAGTCATTCCTGATGTGGTTGATACATTATTCATTGATATATGTCGTTTTATACTATAAGTTTTCAATGTTTTTTATTACTAAGTAATTTTTTGTTTTATTTTAGGTTTTTGGTCGCCATTTTGTTAATTATTGATTGATTTTTATAAGAATTTGTAGAAATACTCTTAATTAACTAGTCTATAAGGATGTTTAAGAAATAGTTGGAATACTTTACTCATATTTGAGTTATTATCACTCAAAGTGAAAAGTTTAATTTTTTTGGTTGTCAAGTTAAGTAATTTTGCAATATTTTACGTTTTCTTCAATAATTTGGTAATTAATGAACCGAAATTACTTAAATTTAGTAAAACTAATCTTAATTAACTACTTTATAAGTAGATTTAACAAAAATTAATTTACCTTTAACCATATTTGAGTTATCAACCCTCAAACTCAAAACTTTTATTTCTATGGCTATCAACTTAGCGAATTTTGTATTGCGTTAGT
>JARJDS010025196.1:0-90717 GCA_030264155.1 Atheta pasadenae | reverse complement strand
TACATGTTTGTATACTACGTAGAAACCGTGTGTTTCTACAACACTCACATATTTTTTATTCTGGTAAACACGTTACCGTTAAAAATAAAACTGGAGTTCTGAAGGTTTGCCTATATTAAATATTAAATGTTTTGAATGAGGTTTTTATTTTGTTTATCATATTGCCGTATTTTAATTGTTTACAGCATTGTAACTTGTTTGTTAGTAAATATAATTTGAAACTTAATGATGTTTAACATAAACAAAGAGATTTCAACTTTATAAAACGTGTTTTTGCTAAAAAAAAAGTTATCATATATGTTTGTTTAAATTTAAGGCTTGTTATGTAAGCAGTCGTGGCCGAGCGGTTAAGGCGTCTGACTCGAAATCAGATTCCCTCTGGGAGCGTAGGTTCGAATCCTACCGGCTGCGGGCTTTTTTATCAATAAAATTTAAAAATGATGAATTATATGATGATTATCAAAATATATATTGCAAGAAACACTCTGCCAAATCACTACTTTTGTGGGTTCTTTCATTATCTACAATTAATGTGAGAGACGAAGGAGTCTAAGGAGAAAACTTTATATGTATAATCTTGTGCACTTGTATTGACGTAGGAGGTTTCAAGAAATAATAAATTAGTTCTATAACAAACGCAACAATAGCAACACCAATCCCAATCAAGTACAAATAAAATAAAAGACGTAACATCCCTAGTTTTAATGGTTTATACTCAGTTTCAGAAGAAACAGCTATCTGTAAACGCTTTAAAACACTTCTAAAGATATCATCGGACCACTTCGTCACGATTCCAGTTTCTTTCAAACTTAGAAGATTACGATCTAGCTCCGTTATCAAAGGAAAGTTTCGATTCACATGAAACAGAAGCGGTGATAGATTGATCGGCTGCTTGAAGCAGTATATTAATGGATTTCCTTGTTCATCCGAGTATTTTTCCATACGATATTTTATATAGGTACTCTGTAGACACATTGCTGAGGTACGGTCCAACGATACATTTCTTATACAAACATCTTGGTTGCTACAAGGTTCAATACGTTGTTTTATTTGGTATTGAACATAATCCTTAACCGGGTCATATGGTCCTTGGAAATATCTCATGTAGTGTGACAAGAAGAGAATTTGAAGATCTGAATTTACCAAATCTTCTTGATTAGATATCTGCTTTTCATAAGCAGGTTGATACATGATGGAAATCAGTTTCGATGTGTAGAGGACATTTAGTATAAAACAATACAACAACCAACACATGTAAAACCATCTGGTGCGTTCACCATTAGGAACTCGAGGAATAGACAACGAGCAGATTGCTGCCAAACAATAGAGGTATATATTGCTAATTGGTACACCCGGATTATATTTCTTTCCGTAGAAGTAAATTACCGGACAAAATAACAAGTACATTCCAAAAAGGGCTACGTAGATGTCAATCACCTCATACCATCTTTTATACTGAGGTAGCCTTACAGCAACTGGTACGCAAAATCCATCCGAGTCATGAAAGTAGGATTCAGTAGCATAAAAATATTTACTTCTGTTTACTGTTGTAATCGTAGATGACAGTACCAGATCAACGTCATTTACTTTTAAGGAATACCAACAACTATCTGATTTGATATCGAACTCTTCTTCCCAGGATCCCTGAATGTATTGCAACGTGAAATTTAACGAGTTAGCAATGCTATTGATAATTTGCACGTCTATTCCTGAAGTAAAATTCAAAGATGATGGTGGTTTAGGATCATCTACAAAAGGCGCCCAAGTTGAAAGACAGACTCGAATCCTGTCAGTTTTGGGCGGACATAGTCGTCCGTTACTGAAGTACTCACGAAGATGCTCTTTGCTTTGAAAGTTTACAGCGGAACTAGTTATCTTCCGCGGGTACTTTAAGCAAGAATTCCAATAATAGTATCCAAAGTAATTCTCGTCAAGCATATGAATGAGTCTTTGATGTTCTGGGAGGTGATGCGTAGCATGCGGCAAAAATCGATCCGCTGTTATCACAATAAACTCGAATATATATTCAAAGACAAAGCCAAAGAAACGACGAAAATCTTCAGTTTGAATAACTTCCCTGGGATTTGTAATCGGGTGCTTGTCTATTGACCACACAAAGATGAATGTCTGACGGTTTGGGTGTAATATCAGTCGAGCGTTATATAATTGTTTCAGAAAATTGTCAAACTCGTCTAAGTTATCTACATTGATGAAGTAAATGTCGTTGTAGAACCGGAAGTTATTCATATAAAACGGTTTATAACTGTGTGAATAATCGTTTTGTACGAAGGTGAAGTTGAAAGCCATGAGATGATCTCGTTGGGATTGGGACAACATCAGAACCGCGGAAAAAATACTCACGACTTTTACAGTTCCAAGCTGAGTAGCAAACTTCAGCAAGCAATTCATTAAGAAGAACGAGAAATTATCTTGATATTCCAGATATCCATAAAAAGAATCTTCTAGCGCTAGGTTGGTAATATTAGTGCTCATTGCGATGCGTGTGGTGGGTTTAATTGATTCATCTATTTCCATCGGCCAAATAACACAACAATTCCATTTTTACCCACAGTCCATCAATCTCTGCACGGAATTAATTTTCCATGTTAAAACTATCCGTCAATCTATTTGCACATTCGATTCAGATTGGAGCACGGTGACGTGTTTATTTCAGACCGAAATTGATTAAACGTTGAAACTGATTTAAATAATTAAATATATTTTTCGAAGCGTGTGCTGAATGCGTTCACCCAAAATCGTTGGCTTTTGATTCGAACCATATTAACTGCAATATGCATCTGATGCGAATGGCTCGACAGCAAACAGAGAAATGCACATATGCACTTGACCGGGTGTTCCAATGTTCGACAACGCAGGATCACGCGAACTCCAGGTGCCATAATCCATTATTTAATTATTCATTTATTAGTCAGCTGGCTGTGCCGAATGTCGAGCGCAGTGTCAAACACGCATACAATGGTTATATGGTTAAATTCTACAGAAATAGAGTAATATAAAGTAGAAAATCAGTGATACGTGGATGCGGCAGTGTTTCAAAATAATTCCATGTGATATGATTGATTGATAACGCGTCCGTGCGCGTTGGAGTCCAAAACAAACAATTCGTAATGGAATAAATAAAAATCCACACGATTTTGCCGCCTCCCCCTTGTTGGCAGCACGCCGTTGGTGTTCTCTCTCGGTTGTATAAGCCCAAAGCATCGGTTAGCTCGTTCTTGTTCGAATAATATTTGGATTGCTTAACGGTCTGTTAGAATATTGAGTAAATACGAATATCAGCATGCGATCGCGGGAGGCGGCTGCGGCTTGAGTTGTTTACGTGATTTTCAGGTTTAGATCAATTACCGGCTGTAATAGTCGCTTGTATGAATGCATTTGTAAAGGGTGACAATATAAGCAAATAATTGCTCTTGTGTTTGTCCTTTTTATCGCGACAACAGAAGAGGCGGCAATTGCAACCGCTCGTTGCGCATACGGCCCATATCGGAAACGGAGACAAGCGGCGCGCTCGAAATTTATTGTTTGAAAAGGAAAACATTTGCATCACGCTTTTGTTGCACTTGATTGTTTTCGAGCGCTTTTTACCCAGCGACGTATTGTCGCGGTGGCGGCAGCGCCGCTGGCGGCATAATGCAGTTTCGGGAGCGGGCCTGCTACGCACTCACATAGCCCTATTGTTTGCCCCTCGCGGTACAATAAATAAACCATCGCGTTGGAACAATGACAGAACGCTCGATGTTGGAAAAATTGCGAAAGCGCGCGTGCCGCACTAATGGATTTTTCCATTAAACGAAACGAAAGTGCAACAAACAATACCTGCGCGGCGCACGCTGTAAAAGAAAGAAATTAATAAAAGCGCTTTCAAAGGGCGCGGAGGCGAAGAAAAATCGGTGGGAAACAATGCCAACTCGTGGTTGGGTTCGTGGCTAAGAAAAACAATAGGACAATCGGACAAAATTTAAAAATTAAAATAAGAAATACGGAAACGAGTCGAATTGACTAGCCAAAGACAATGCCGTTTGCAATAAAGGCTTTCGAGAAATAAAAACACGCCGCGGAGGAAATAAATCGGAGTCTCGAAACGGATCGGCATAAAACAACAACCAACAAAACAAGTTTTCAAAACAATAACAAACCAATTATGCGGCGAAGTTCAGAAGTTCAGAATAAAATTTAAATTATGGTATCCGATGCTTACCTCTTACTGCCACTGGGAACTCGTTCCTACATCTATCAATAACAAACATTATGCAAATTAGGAAAGAAATTGATGAGCCACGTGTGGTTTTGTGTTTGTTCTATTTTCAACGCCCCACTGCATTGGATAAACGTATTACCCGGTTCAAGGGTATTTTTTTTTGTGTATTTTGATATATCTTTTTGAAGAAAGAAAAAAACTGTTGATGGGGTAATGCATTAAATGGTTGCAAACTAATAAAAATTTAAATTGTGTAATTTATTCCTTGTTCTACACTCAGCTAACAAACAGTTCAGTTTGTTCGGTCGGAAAGTCTGCAATTTTTATTTTGGAATAGCTGTTGCTTATTTAGGTACGATCGGGAAATTGCATTCGTCGCTTTCGCAGATCTGGGATGCACACACATGTTTCCCAGGAACAACACGCCACGCGCTCTTGACTCAGCGTTTTTAAATCCGCAAGCAAATAAATGTAAAGCGACGAGGAGAGCTCTGGCAAATAAGCGTTACAGCTACAGGGCATACAGCCGCCTTTTCGACACAGCTGCTGACCTTTATTACAAACACTGCATAAACAAATTGAAAACAAGTTTCACTTTGTTCTATTTTATATGGAAGTATTGAAGTCTTTGATGGGCCAATTATTAATCAGTTCACTAAAAATGTTGATTTTCTTCTTTATTTGTAGGTCTGCTAACGGCATCTTTATCTTTATCTTTTTCTTTTCTACTCCTCTAAGAAATCTTGTAGATCGTGACATTTCTTCAAGATAAATACGTGGAAAGATGGTTCTTTATTATAGAGTTGAATAATAAATTATATACAATTTCCAAGTTTAGTTGATTTTTATTTGTATTGATTTCAGAGCGGTGGCAGTTACTAGTTCTATGATTTTAGGGAATTTAAAAGCCGGAAATTTATAGAAATATTGGATTCAGCGCGTCCGCGTGGGAATTTAAGTTTGGAAATATCTTGCTGCAGGATAGACAGGACTCGACCGGGGATGGGGAGTTTAGCGCTGGGCGGACGTAGTAGTTACAGCCGTAGGATGGGTGCTACACCGCGCCACAGCTCGCACTAAGTGGTAAAAGAAACGAATCAGCGAACGAACCAACGAAGAAACGCGCAATGAATTTGTTGCGATTTGTTTGGAAGTATGCGGCTCTGAGCGGCACGGAGAGCGGAAATAGGAAATGGACTCTCCACATGCGATGCGCGCATTTCACATCCTGCACGTCTCGGATTTTGTATTTCGTGTTTTCCTATGGCACATCACTCCCGCTCGACTTTCTTATTTCGCGTCGGCAACGGCAACGGCGTCGGATGGCGAAGCTGAGTCTCTGCGGGCGTGCAAACTTCCCACAAACTCCGGCAAGCCTTCAAACGCAATGACAACAAATAAGTAAACCAAACGTAAACCGAATCGAATTCTAGGCGAGGTCGCAATTACGATTTACCAGAAATCAGAAAGCGCGGCCTTCCATGGTGGTAATGGCAGTGCTTGAGAGTTTGACTATGCAGGAATGCAAAAAATGCGCTTGGGCCGAAATTAAAACCAAGCGAAACAAAACGCGGCGATGAAGTGAGTGGCAAAAAGCGCGAGGTTGCTGGCGGCGGCCAGCGGCGGCTGGTGCACGAGACGAAATTAAAAGAAAATTGGAACGGATGGTACGAGCGCTTCGCCAACAGGATGCACTCAAATGTACAGCAACCGGATACCCGAGCGATTCGAGCGCGGTCCGAGCGGGGCGAGAGCATAAAAAGTATTATAAAAGGATATAACCAGTGTGGGGTGTCTAGCAGGGTGTGGGTTGGAGTATAACGGACTAACCGCATATATACGCAAACAAGACAGCACAAAAAGGCCCGTGTCGCGTCGGCGTCGCCATCGCACACGGACATGTTTCGGAATAATCCACTCGAAAATCCACTCCTTCCATTATTGTTTTCCGCTTTTTTCGCTCCTGACTTTTTGCTACTAAGCCCCGCGACGTGCGGATATAATTCGACCTCTTTTACCTAACATTGCAACTGCGTCCCGACTATTTGCCCCTAAACTTTCTTAAATCGTACTGTCCAACTATCACAATGTGAACAAAATTCTACCAGAAAAACTAAACTTCTATTTATTTGCATCGACCTAAAGAGAAAAAAGTTCATAGTGGTTTTCCAGTTTAATTTTTTTGTTAATTTGCTCGTTTCCTACGATAAATTCAAATATAAATGCAATTTAAGAAACTGGATGTTCTATGTTGCCAAAAATAAATATATTGCGACTGCGCTGCCGCATCTGTAGGTATCAAGGACTCAAACAAGATGCACCAATGTCGCCTGTGCCCGGTGTTTCATGAATATCCAAGGGCCTAGGGTACCCAAAGGCAGCAAACGTGTATAATTTAAATTTAATTTAATTTAATCATGACCCACGATAATACTACTTCCCTTCAGTGTCAGGGATCCAAGCAAGACGCTGCGACGAAAACGGCGACGGCGGCAAAAGCGGTCGGTTCTGGCTCCTTGGCTGAAGGCTAAGAAGCCGAAGCCAGGCCACGGATATTCGACCGTCTCGATAGCATTAAGCTGGAACGGTCGCGGCTGCTTGAAAAGCTTTACTTTTGCTCATGTTTCTCTTCCACCCCTAAAGTACTATTCCAGCATTTGCAATTCAGCCGCGGTACTTCCATTTCAATTTGTATCGCAATGGGTAGTTTTTCATATTCAATAACCACAACTATGATAGTTAAGGCTGATGCTGCAAACGTTGTCTAATTGCTGTTTGCTTCGCGAAACATTTTCATTTAGTCGCATTTGTTTGCACAAACCGCTAATAAAGCTTCCTGCGAGCTTCAGCGAGTTTCTCAGGGTTTCGCAGATATAGGTTGGGAGCTACACCCCCGAAGTTCGCGCATTCATTCATCAGAACGGCAGCAGTAAGTTTTCATATGACTCTATCGTTCCACACTTATTCAGAGATGGCAGCGCGCACTTATCCTTGCACTTATCCAAAGAACGAAGATGAGGAGAGAGTGTGGGGCCTCCCCTCTTATCCTTCAATTAACCTTCCCGCATTATTTGCTTCTTTCGACATTGGCATCGGCACTTGCGCCTCCACCTCATTTCGCCCAACCATCCCAACCATCCCATCCATCTTTATATTCAATGTATTCTTAAGCACACGTTTCAGCCATATCTTTATCCCTGCGCTACACAGCTACCGCGCGTAGCTAACCGATGGAATAAATCCATCTCGGTCGCGATGTCGCCCTGGCTGGAGAGCGCGATTTCGTGCGATCCGTTGCGATTGCTAAGCAGAGGGGTTTAAATTGTCTCCTCGGCCCGAAGAAGCGCGCCCGCCGCTCTGTGTGGCGAATTGGAAGAGACGGCAGTCGGGCAATTGCTCGTCGCATCGCGCCCCAGCTCCAAGCAGTTGATGTAGCAGCAATTGAAGCTGCCTGCTACCACCACCGCCGCTTCCAATGTCAATGTTGCTTCCATCGCCTGCTCTAACAGTCTCAACTGCGGTGGTCGTATTCGGATGAATGTTGACTAAGTATGTAGATTCCCTGCCGATCCGTCGCGAGCGAGCGAAACTTCGCCGCCTCCCATGCTCCAGCGCTGATTACGCGATAAAGTTATCCGTTTTATTTTACTCGCTGTGTTTTATTTCGCCCTCTTCTCCCTATTGTCTCGCGTCGCATCGCGTCGCGTGTTTTTATTTACACGGTGACGCGGCACATCGAAAACTTTCCCGTAGCCGTAGCGCAAACAAACACGTTTTTCGCCCCCTCGCTACACGCATCAGCATTATTAACGACGGCGGCTCTGCTTCGGTGGTCTTGGATGATGCAACGCTCGCAATAAAATTAAATAAAACGCTACAATTACCAAAGGCATTGCCTATTGGCAAAGATGAAAGGTGGGATATTAGAGGAGAAGACGGCAATGCGACGCGAGGGTGTTGGGAAAATGTATATGAAATACAACAAAATAAGAAAACGCGAACAAAGAAAGTGGGCTAATAAAAGCGAACGGCGCACGGTTGATAAAACGAGCAAACCAACTACCGGCTGGTGGGTAATTAATTAAAAAGCTTTTCATGATGTTGTTCTCGCCAGCTGCTATCGACCTGCTGCCGTTTTTCCCGACGCGAGTACCGTTTACGCCGGCCGATGTTTTCCTGCTGAACTCGGGCTCGGCACACATGTAACATTCATAAAAATATCTCGCTGATAAATGAGAATAATTAATAGCATATCAATTATTCGGTACACGCGCCGCGCTAAAAAGAAGTGCATGCTTTTAGCGCGCGTATTTTCCTGCAAAGCGTAAACAACCCGGATGAATAACTACGTGAATAATACCGCAAACATTATTGAAGATAAATGCACTTAATTTTTGACACAATAAACCAATTTATAATTTCTTTACGTACGAAATGCTCATAGATTTAAAATATGATACTTAAGGAATTCAAGTTGTGAATAAATTCAAAAATGTGTTGGCATTTTATGACTTGTACATTATTACAGCCAGATCTTATTAATATTTCGGGAAGTTTTCGAAGCGGTTTTTTTGTACATTTGTAATATCCTTATATTCTTACAAGCGATGTTGCTCGACGAAGCGTTGCGGGCGTATCGCCGGCACGCCAATTTCGTCATGGCTTGTTTCGCCCTGCCATGGCTTTGTACATTCCTGCGAGCGCCTATATGCGCCCTTCAATATATCCCAGCACAGCCGTAGACGGGCCTGGCGCGCTCGTAGAGTTTTGCATATTGATTGGCAATTTTTCAAGCGCGATTTCTCAAACGTTGGCGGCGGCGATACGAAAATTTGATCGGTCCGTGGGCCGCGCGCCACATCCTGTTACCTTCCGGACGCGCTCGCTTTGTGCGCGAAACACTTAAGCGAAAAGGCGGCTCGCGTTTCAGTCGCCGCCCCGGCCGGAAGGAAAATGAAAACAAACGCAAGCGATGCGATGCGATGCCAAGAGTGAAGGTAGTAAAAATGATTGTAATAAAAAAGGAGGGCGCGCGCGTCGAAATCAAATAGAACGCAATGAGAAAAATTTGGCAAGACGGACGGACGGAGCGTAACAAGGACGCGGCGGGCCGAAGCGAGCAATAAAGGAACATAGGGAACGCGAAAGGGTCTTATAAAATTTACATTTAAATAGATAGGAAGCGACCATACGACCGACCAACCGATGGATGGCCTGCCGGATTGATGACGGACGAAGATCGCACGTGAGCCGTTTGCCGAAGAATTCGCGTGCCCACCGATCGCAGGCGTATCATTTATGAAATTAATGAGAAAAAAGCGGAGCATAATGGATGAAATCGGGTGGCAGTGCCTTTAGAAAATTAATCTTAAAATCAAAGCTTCAAGCCAGCGTGAAAAAGGATCGCGAAAGCTTATTAAAACGCCAAATTCAAACGCGTCCGGCAATTAAAACTAATTAAACAAAAAAGTTTAATGAACCGCATTTTTGATAGTTCCTTTTTTCATTGATTTCATCCGTAATTGCCGGATGTCGTTAGCGTTTTTCGAATTTCCAATTTGCTCTTTGCTCTCTTTGCACTTTAACTCTTCGTTTTTCATTACCAAATCTACGCTTTGCACTCGCAGGTGGGGGCGGCGTGTTTAGTAGCGAAAGCGCTCTCACTATGGCTCTGCAAGGCGTTTGACTTTTCAATAAAATGCAAATGCAATGAGAATAAATTAATAATTAAACGCTTCGCGCAGACTCGGCGTTGCGCACCGCTGCCGAGTAAAGTTTGCAAGTCGGGGAAAATCAAAAAGTTAAAAGGTCTGTTTTGTTTACGTTGCGACGAAATTTTTCGCGGCTCCTTTGCCGAGCTTTGTTTACTTTTTATTAAGTCTAAGCGGTCGTGTTGTAATGTTGTAAAACTTGACGACGGAGTAAACAAACTTTGCGCGAGCGCACCGCCGCTCACCTCATTGTGTCTTTGGCGAAGTATTAAAAACGAAACCTCGAACAAAAACGAAACAAAAGCTCGCGGGCTCGCCGAGACGAACGCAAAAGAGACGCCATGCGGAGAAATGCTAACGGCGGCGCAGGACAAAGCTAGGAACCGGAGGTATTAAGGTAGCGCGCCGTTATGAATTTATAAAATCCAATTATGTCGTTTCGTCATGGCTTGCGTCGTTTCCTGTTTTTTCCCCAGTCGCGTTGGTTGTCCGCTGCAATGATGTCCTTTCGGATGCTTTAACTCTGTACAATTTCCTACTTACTCAATTTGCCTACTACTGCTATTCTGCTTGGTGCGACGCGTGGTTTTAAGTTCTGTAATCAGTCTGTGGCCTGAAGCATAGAGCTCGTTTTTTTCCATCAATTAACACCACGGTATTCATGTGGGAGGCAATACAACTTTTTCCAGCGTGAAAAATCACGAATAACATTAAATAAGCGAGCAATTTTTAACAAGCGCAAATTTCAATGAACGCATGCGCAGCTAACAAGCGTGAAATACTTATTTATTTATTTTTTCAATTGCAATAACAAAACGGTTTGCCAATTTGGTTGGAGCGGGGTTGTGGAAAATTATTCTCTGATGAAATTTATGATTCATGAAATATTTCGCGTTTCATTGCGCCTTCTCCTTCACAAGTTAGGTGGATATCGTGCTGGGCAACGCAACAAGAGCAATGCGAAAATCGAGTAATCGAACAAATCCAATGATCGCCCGTTTCGTTTCATTTCGATTTGATTGACTAACAAACCATGAAATAGCAACGAATCTAAAACCGTCCGAATATCGGAATTCTTGACGTTTGTCGTAAAATCCCACCTCGGCCGTTGTAAATTAATAAAAATTTCGCACGTTTTCCGCTTGCCGCGGTAGCTTGAGATATGATTGGGAACACGCCACGGTTGGCGGCTGGGCGCTAGCTACCAATTGATTCTATTAAACGTCGATATGTTACGCCACATTTCGATGCGATTACGACAGACCGGGCGCAGCACTTGCCGCCTCCGAGCCGCACGTAACTGCTTTCAACTGGTGGTGTTATTAGCGCATGAATGAAAGGCATCGGTGGCAATTCCTGCCGAAAGTCGGCCGGTTGTGACGCTGACATCCGAGTAGTAGGCGGCACGAAAGATCGAAAATTCGTCGCGGCACGTCATCAGCCGGTTACGTTCCGTTTGTTCGCGTTCGCAAACACGTTTTTTCTTCAGCTGGCGTCTTCGCGGGTGGGTATTGAACTGTTTGCGGTGGATGTGGATGCCTGGCGATTGCGGGTGGGCGGCAGTATCGAAATTGGAAATTTTCTACGCTGCCACATCGGCACATAATCCGATGACGACGGGGCGGGAACGCGTAACGCGACGGTGGCAACTGACAGATTGACTGAGCGGCTGAGCGGCGTGCAGCGGCGACAGAGCGTTGACTCACAGTCACCGCGCTCTCGCACCTTGTCGTCACACGCCACGAGACACCGCCGCAGCCGCTGCCGGTGGTGAAAGACGACACGAGTCGGGTTCGCCGAGAAAGCATAATAAAAAGCGGGGAAAAGAGCGACATGAGACCTCGACTGATGCGAATACCGAGCAACCCTTTTTGCGGCAGCGGCCGGAAAGGGACTCCCGAACAGGGACAAGATTATGAAGCAGACACGAAAAAACCGGTAGCCGTCAAAATCTAATTGATATGAGTAGGTGCAGCCGTAATAAAATATCATTGAGCACGGTGGATTACATAATCATGGTAATCCAACGACGGCGCGCGGACGAAAAGGATAACGAGGATTATGAGTGCTGAACGCGCGTTTTCCGCAACTGCGCGCCCCAGAAGGTGCGGAGCGCCGATAATTAGTGCAAAAAGAGCTGATTAAAACTTAACCCGAATCCTCGTGCAAATGGCGTTGGTGGTGGCGACGGCGTGTGATAATATAGTGGGAAAGAAGGCAGTCGGCTTTCCCAGGACGCAATTCTCGTCCTACGATGGTGATGGCGGCGCTAGAAAGCCAGAAACGACGAAGCGAGATAAAAGTCCACATTTTGCGGTAGCCGATGCCGCCCGGACGCGGCAGAGGCGACGGGATGCTTTTAAACGTTCGTCGCCTCCGACCCAACTCCTTGTCCCACTCTGCCATCCACGCCCGTCGTGCGGCGAAAGAACGCACCCGTAGGACACACGCCAGATAGATACGCGGAGCGTATATCGACTGCGACGGATCGTTTTCCGTATTAGGAGTGCTATCTACTCAATGCCGGAAACAGGAAATGGACCATGGACAGATAAAATTGCCAACCGGCTCATGCGGCGCGGCGGAGGCAACGGAGGCGGCGCAAGTATGTGTGCGCTCTATCTGCGAGGAACACATGTACGCCGGGGATTTACCTACACACGCGACACGGTTACGGATTGCCAAAAAAGCACTTCGCATATACGTAACCGGCGCTTTTATCTTTATCTGCCGAATAAACGTACCAAAGTAGTAAAATAATGAAACCGGATAATAATAAAAAGGAGGACGGGCTGCGGGCGCGCACATTCAGCGCCGTAAAAACTTTAAAATCGACTAGTTCGGCGTAAGCTAAACGGCGCGCCGCCACCATCCCCCTACTGACATTGTAAGTGTGCGAAACCGATTCGATTATAAGTCCGGCGATGTCGTTTGCGCGCACCCAGTTTGAACTTCATAAATTGACATGTATTCCTCAGATTACTGCTTGTTCGATTTCCAATCACCATTTGGAAATATGTTTGCACAATGATAGTATTATACTTACATTTTCACCAGTTTTTCCCCCCTTTAATGCCTTAATTTTACATAACCACTTATTAATGAATAATGAATTGTTTTGAAAATCAGCTTAGCATTTAAAAAAATACTACAAAACAAAATGTCATTGATGTCATTGATGTCAATGTCCAAGGGTTTGTGAAATGTTAATATTATTAATGATTCCATTAGGTTTGCTTTTTTAATGTAGAAGTCATGCTAAGGTAATCCTAAAATAATTAAATACATCCTGGTACTTTTAAAAAGTTTGGGAGGTTTTATATCCTTGCTAGAGGTAATTTTCGACAAAAAATTATGGTGCCTAAAAAAGTTGTCATCATACATTTGTACCGAATCTGAACAAAAAAAAAGACTCGGTTTTGCCCTCTTCTCTACATTAAAGTCTGTTTTCCTACAGAGATTAATATCCTGGGGGTTTTAAAAAAATACTTTAATTATTATTAAAATGAAAATAAAATATATAATTAACTGATATATACCAGTTAATGCAAACATAATTTTTAGACCCCAACATGGCACTTGCAAGATGATCCTAGTTGTTGGATTTGAAGGCGGGAGTCTTGTTTTACTGATACTAACCAAGAGGTGGACGTTACCGCCCAGACCAAGTGGATAGACACCCACAAAAACAGTGTTCCTAGTTCCTAATAAGCTAAGGTAGACCTCCTGAAGCCTCAGCAACCTGTGGACTTTGTGAGAATTCTCGAATTTGTGAGGTGGTTCTAGGCTCTGTGGAGCTGTTGGTAAAGTTTGTGTTGTTTGTAAGGTTTCCTTGGTTTGGACAAATTAGTACAATTTGTATAGTATCGAAAACCATGCTTCCCTTAAACATTACTATTGTTAAAAAATCCCCACTCTCCTTACTATTTAATGCCATCAAAAAAGTCGCTAAATAAGCAATTTATATCACATAAAAACGGCGTGTTTTCTTCTCGCAATCGGTCGCCAAATGCGAGATTTATGAAATTATGAAATAAATGTTGCAACTACGAGCAAAAACATATTATCGACGTCGTAAAACAATATAGTGGCGATTTTTTCGGGATTTAATGCCGTCCGTCTGGCAATCCGCGTACCGCTGGGGCCGCCCGCAGGGGCCCACAGTGGCGGCGGTCGGTGGTGACGGCATAGCCTGACGATGGGATATCGAACATCCATCCAGGCTATCATCCATGCACGCATCCGCTCCGAATGGATGTATATTTATGGCTAGCGAATTTTACGAGACGGCCTCCGAAACCGCCTCCGTGGGGTGCGCGTTGTTCCTTTTTTTACGATCGCGCACCATAAATACATAAATAAATTTTATATATACAACTTATATATATAAATATATATGAGTGAGATTTATGCGCAGCGCATAATGCCATCGTCGGGTCAATTGCATTTTCTTTTTTTCGATTAACAGATATTATCACCTCGTCATGGAAAGCGGGGATAATCGGATCAATTCGCACAGGATTCTCTGATCAGAATGCCCTACTCAATCTAAGTGGAATACTTTTTTTATTGCCAACAATTTGTTTAGTATTTTTCGAGATTTATAGCATAATGCAAAGTGTGGTACTCTGACCTTTATATAAAGAGGAGGAAACTAAATCATCCCCAAACTTTTAAGTGTCCATAACAATGATATGAAATCTTAGGGGCGGTTGGATTTTGAAAGAACGATAGTGAACCAATAATTTCAACACAATGCCTATATTTCTATATAATATCATAAGACCGCAAACTAATCAAATTTTTAGTAAGGAATTCCCACAAAAATGATATCCACGCCGCCACCTGTTAAAGTCTGGAGGAAGCTACCCCTATTTCATAAAATGCAACAGGTGATTTTAGCGTATCCTATCACGAACTTCAATAAATATCCAAAAACAGAGGACGCCAGCAAAATATAATGATCATGATAATTTCTTTCAAAAAAAAAAACAAAGTTGGTTAGTTGAAAAATACTACATTTATTTCTAATTACAAAACCTAGCATACAAATCTACAGAAAGTAAACTAAAATTACATATGGCTTATTTAATGGTAATGTTATCGGTCCTGTTTATCAAATAGGAAATGGTAACATGCGGTAACGCGTCAAATTGATATCCAAGTCTTAGTTTAAACACATTCTAAAGATTACCTACAAATACTAAACTCAATTACGAATCATTATGAAATTCTTCTATTTGTGTTCTATTATCACAACAAAATAATTGTTGCTAATATTTTATAAATATTACATTAGTTACACTAGAAATGAAGACCATGATCGATACTATCTTTAGTTGGCAGTTGGACACACATAACTTTTGCAATAAATTCGTCGTGTTCCGCTCTTACATTTGAAATATCTGCTTGTTTGGATGTTCTTGTTTTTAATTAAAGATTTATTTAATATTTGTATGTTCTATATATTGTAAAAGCTGTTATTCAGCTAGTTTAAGTAAATATTTAGTATAGATGAACTTGATTTGGCACTGTGCTCTTCTCCCCCTTAAATAATTTTTGATCCATTAAGATTTAATTTACGTTTGATAGTTTTGAATGTGTTCGAGGGCAATTAGATGGGATTGCATCGACACACACAGCACGATGGAAACAGGAACCAATCCATGAAGATGCCCTTGCAGTCATTGTCAGGGTCAAAGGCTAAAAGACGATGCCATTTGTACTTTTGCTCGCAGCCACAATCACCTGAACAACGATTTGTTCTACCTTTCCTAAAATATTAAAATATAAACTTGGTTAGTGCCATAAATTACGTTCAGGGTATAGTTAATAAGGTCCGGAAACTTACGCGCAAACTTCTTGATGAATTGCTTGCTCAAAATGTTGAGTATTCACAACAGCCCGGATTTTTCCGGCCGAGTTGGAAGCCCAGTAAGGTGTGACAATTTCTACTTTACTTTCACAGGCATCAATCCTAAGAATCAGAATCATTGATAACGTTTATCTCAAATAAGTAAAAAATTAATAAAATATAAAATTATCAACCTTCCAGTATCAGATGTAGAATTTCGATTGTTTTGCCTTGGTGGGCGAGTGTTGCTCCCAAAAAACGCTTGTGCCCCAGGAATGGTGTGGACATCAGGAACACCAGGAGGAAGATTAGCTTGTCTTTTACTCTTCCTCCCTGAGTTAGGACCATAATCAGTAGGAGCCGCTGGTCCCGGATTGTATTCTGGTGGTTCCATCGTAAATTCACCATACATACGCTTCATTAACGCTTTGTTTTCATCGATAAAAGATTCAATTCTCTCTCTAAAGCATTTAAAAAAGATAGTTTTTTTAATAAAATGAAAGCAATAGCTTTGGGTAAATAGCAAAACACTTACAATGGATATGAATTTCCTGCCGATGGGCAAAATAATTGTTGATAACGTTTTATACATGGCACACCACGAATGTATTCACCTCGAAGTTCTAATCCCAAAGCGACAGATAACGCCGTCCAGAGAATCTGCAAGAACCACCAAAATCGTTCACTCATCTTACACAAATTAATTTATTAAACCCATAAACAGTATTGTTTTAATTTTATATTCAATTTTTACAAGCGCACGTGTGGCGGTGAGAAATAAACTATTAGAATTAACACCAAACACAAAAGTTCCTTCTTTAAATATAAAATATCGCATAAACCACTTTGTGCGCGACGATAAAAATAGCACAACGATTAAAAACCGCATTGATGGTTGTCGTGATATCCGATGATGTCGATTTATTTCATTAAGCACTACGTGCGTACATACTGAATGTTTAGTTAATATTTAAACGGTGGTTTTGTTCAACAGAAAGTTTCAACAAAACATTACAATGGTTTAGAAAAACATGCTGTTTTGCTTGTATATTGTGAGTAAGATTTCAATAAGTGACTGTTTAGGAATTCCCTTTTTCATCGAAATGTCGATGCTGATGTCGAGACGGTAAAATCTCGGTTCCGCATGAGCGATTCCAATGGGAAACAAAAAACAACTCAATTGTTCAATGGTTGGAATCACGATAACTTTACCAAATGTATTTTTATAGGATAGATTTTATAACGACATAAAAAACACACGGATCTTTATTTTTATTTTGTTCATTAATAAATTTGGTGACTAATGTTTTTTTTTTCAATATCAATCAATATATAATCAAGATATAATGACACACCGTTATAGAAGTTTATAAGTTTTAATTGTGAATGGGGTCTTACAACACTATGACGTTTTGGGGACTTCTAAGGATGATTATAATTACATATTCAAGTAGATGGAATAACAGGATCAAACTAGGAAATAAAGAAATGGGATCATCAAGAATAAGATTAGAAGTTGATTAAGTCTTGATAGATAAACTGTGGAAGGACAGAAGAAATAAATAAGAATTGACGTTTTGTAGAAATAAAAAGAAGAAAAGATATATATATATATCCTTTTCTTTAAAAAGACGAATAACTAAGGACTAAGCTAACAAGAAATAAAATTGAGGAGTTAAATAGATCAGATAAAGAAAAGGAGTAGAAACAAAATAGTCAAAGACGTAAAATGTAAAGAAGTGTTTTCAAAATGTTATAGATTATTTAAATTAACCGTCTAATCAATTATGTCTAAGTATATCAAATTAATAATCACATAGTTCAAAACAAATCCAAAAACAAAACACGGAAAACAACTAAAGTTGTTTGACTCATAATACATGCTCTCAACACACACATTGTTTATGGATAAATTTATGTAAATATTATTGTGTCATGATAATTGATGAATTGCGTCCTTAAAAATGACAACAACAAACTTACTGAAAGAAGTAAGGCGAGCACTTCTAACACGCCTAAATGATCAAAAATAATTTATTGCTCTCAATTAAATTTCAATCCGAAAAGATACCAACGTAGTGTCACACTCCATTATATTTCCACCGTATTACACTTAAATTTGTTTAGTCATGTGTGTGGTAGTGTGGTAATGTGGTCAGTGCTTGTGCACATGAACTTCGTTTCGTCCTTGACGCACCCTTAAGTCCGGGTATGATGGCTGATGGCATGATTTCCGGAAGGCGAGGCTGTTTTGCGTTGTAGTCACCAATGCTATTTATTGGACCACTACAAGTGAATAACAATACCGCGCAGCATGCGATTGAATAATGATCAGAAATCAGCATCAGTTCCGGAAGTCTTCGTTTTATAAGTACACTTAGTCGAATGGAATGCACATTCCTTTTGTTGGCTTCAACTTCGAGTTTAGTTTAAAGTTATTTCGTTAAAAGATATTTAGTTAAGTTATTAAGGTTGACCGGCGCCTGTGGTCAATTTCGACTTATAGATAAAAATGACCAGACGTCGTAAATTTGGATTATGCTCAGAGATTTGTGGTTGAAAAAAAATCAGCTTTGAGTGTTACTTCAATAAATTGTAAATTTTATAGTACACTAGTCTCAAAATCTTTGGAAATAAGTGGTTTTAATGTAAGTCATTAAAAATAATTGTTAAAAAACAAACTTTAAAGATTCATGCATGACCTTTTGGTCTTTGGTTGGAAGACAACGTCAAAATGACAGTTTGGCAAATAATATGAAATTCAGCTGGTCATAATCCAATATTGTTGTTTAAAAATGACAAAGTTATGAAATTATAGCTTACGTAAGAAAAAATAATTTAAGTTTCTACAAACCCATAAGTTCTGGTTAAATTTTAGTATCGTACTCATCGTTCGTCATTATAAACCTGCTGATTACTGCAAGCGGTAATTCGATATTAATTAACACAAGGAATTTTAATTTTAATTCAATAGCATTAAACACTAGATTGCAATCAATGACCACAAAACTGCAATGGCAGCAAGTTTTTAACTTTTTTTTTAAATTCCGATAGTCACATAGTGTCGACGTTGACACGACCAAACTTTTGCACTAAACTGAAGAAGAAATCAGTTGTTACAAGCCCAAATTGTAGAAGTAGAGAAATGTAAATTATAGGAAACCTGCACGATCCGACGCGCATCTATAAACTAACGAATGCTTTTGCGAATAAAACACATCTCGCGTTAAAACAGCAAATAATAAAAGGTAGAAGATGGAAGATGAAAGATGACTACTGACTTCCAACTTCTATAACTAGTCGGTAAAACTTAGGAATGTTTTTTTCTATTATTCATTGATACCTACTGAATGTGCTTCTAAAAATGCCAGCGCTGTAGAACGAAAACTGTTTTTCTACAATAAATGTTTGTAGAAACTGCTTCGCTTGGTAGATTAGTAAATAATGTAGCTAAATTTACGCTCGGCTACAGCTGATAGTATGTGAACAAGCAGTCATACTTAAAGGTATGTGTTATATCATGAGCTCGGAGCAACATCCGAGATGGAAGCGAAGGTCGCGAACAAGTTGTTGGAGATTAGTTGATGTTCATGATGTGCTTTTCTGCATTGTGTGCGCATCGAGAACAACGACCAAACAAAACACAACAAAATCGGTTTGTAATCGTTCAACAAACGCAAATTCTTTTTAAAGAAATGAACAAACAACTTATATATTTCAGAGTCCATTTTATTGACAATTTCTCTTTTCCTCTTTCAATATAAGTGATTTTTGTGAATTCCAATGACGTCACAAGGATAAATTCAAAAAAAAATCTTATTTAGTTGAGTGAGATATCTATATAGTCTATAAATAATTTAGTTATATATTAAGTGAGTGACTAAGCTATAAATTGTGAATCTTTATTCTTGAATTGAGCAGCGATGGCCAAAACGAGAACGAAAATGAAAGTATTCAATGTTCTGTTTTCAAAGCAATCGCGTAGGCATTTATATCAATCTGATGTTTTTGTTGGTCGTGGGGATTGCTCTTGGAAAATCTGAATGAGTCACAACAAGACATAAATGACGACCGCGCTTCCTACTTAATTCGAACGCGCAAGACAGAGGCACTTAGTAAGTAAGACCGCGAAAAGTTAGTTAAAGAGTTAACATATATATGATTAACTATGACTAGGCTAGGTGTAAATGTAAATAAATAATAAGACATGCCCGGCTTGGCGGCGTTGGTTTGCGAGAATTGATTTGAAATCGATTGAGTAACATTCGCGCACTTAGCGCACACGTGCATTACTGTCGCTTTCATTAAGCCGCAGAATCAACGCTGACATTTTCAATTAGTTCATTGGCGTGAGAAAATACACGTTTCTTTCACTCGGGCGTGACTAACGAAAAGTGCACTTTGCCGCATTTACACATTCACGCATGTTTCATAAAAATTCAATTGATTTTTATTTGATGAATGATTCAAGATCTATTTTGGACTTATTACGAAGGTTTGTACATTACTCAAGGTTTTTAATAAAAGAATAATAAAATTTTACAAATTGAAATTTAATTTATGGTTAAAATTATGTTGTCAGAGGTTTAGTAAATCATCGCTCAGAGGTCCAGTTTTAAAGATACAAGTTTCATCAAAACTGCATCGTATAGTTAATTAGATTGTCCTTTTAATGCTGAAAAGCAATTATATCTAAGATATCTTGTTTTTGAGATATATGATCTAAAGTGCGATAGTGCACGTCAGCCTACCGTTTGAGTTAATTTTTTGTTTACACAAAATCGTTAATATCTTTTGTTAAAATTATCAGATTTGAATGAAACAAAATTAATTTAATTCGTAATTAGTTATTTAATCTACTAAACTAAGACTCCATTAGTTATTAATTAAATAAATGCAGTTTTTCATTACTTTTTGGGAAAAAATACCATAATTAGCAGTTGTTTACTAAAACATTTCTTAGAGGTTTAAAAATAATGCTAAATTATTGATTAAAAATGCATTAAATAGTTAATAAAATAATCTATTTAATGCTTAAAAGAATATAGATCTACGTCTTATAGTTTTTGGTATACAGTGTTTTGAAAATCTGAATTTTTGCAAAAACAAACGATTCATGTCTAGTTTTTAAAAATACAAATTTATCAATCGATAAACCTGATTTCCGATTAACAATTTTATAGAAACGTAATCAAAAATGTATAAAGAAACGTTGATTAAGCGTTGATTCATTAAAAAATTGTTCAATCGATATATTTTGTTAAATAAGCGCGATTTTTTACATTGTCATTTTTTGTAGCTAACATTTAAAATATTTATTTTCTCGGTGTATATTAAAATTAATTATCTATTGTTTCGTAAACTTTGTTTAAGATTAAGCCTGAATATGAGACATCTAAGACTACAGATCAGATTTAATCTGTTGGCCGACCGTCGACCGTCGGCGGCCGATGAAATGACGAAGGTTACGTGCACCGAACCCGATTCGATTCAAAAAGGTGAAAGGACCTTCTATCTCACAGTACTCACTTGATTTTTACAATTTATGGTATAGTTTATGTTCACACATACACGACCGCCATGCGAAAAAACAAAAAACCTTTAAAACTATGGCAAAATGGCGAACATAGACTGCACTATATACAACAACAACCCATAAACTTTTACAACATAATAAAACCGGCGGGAAACATTAGCAAAATTCAGAACACAAATGATGTTTTGAGTTTAAGTTAATTTTCAAATTAAAATAAGTTTATAGTAATCGTTGATTGTTGCGATTGTGTTGGTGAGCCGTGTATTGTGAATTTATTTATTGTTGTTGCTGTTTGCGCAATGTTTCAACAATAAACGTTCATTCATCGTTAAGAGTTAAAAGTTGCGCCGCGACAGGCGTAGCGTAATAACTAATAACGCCGGTGTTTGATAGAATCATAGCGAGTCCGATTAGCGAATTGGGTCGACATCAACGATAAATCGTTTTACTTCTTGTGGTTGGTGCTTGGTCGCGGGCGCATTCTTCCGATATGACATTTTCGTAATCGGTGCGCGGCTATCTCCGCCCGTTATTAATACATCTGTGGCAATTACGCCGCTCGCCATATTTCAATATGGCATTAAATCCAGCAAATGTATCTACAAATATAGTTGAATGCAGGCGCGAAATGAAACAATATCAATTTACGGTGTGTTATTAATTCGACACGCTTGAACGCTCGCTAACAAGTCTTGTTCGTATGATATTTACAATTAACTATCGTTAACCGCAACAAACGTACAGAGTTGCGAATAAGACAATTAAATGGATTTTTATAATATTTAGAGCTTAAGATATTTAGACAATTTCATTTAATAAATAAAGTTAGAAAAAAATCAAGAAAACTAAAAAAAAATTACATACAAATCGAAAAAAATGTATACGTCGCTTATTTTAACGTCTATATGAATATTAATCAAAAATTAAAACATTATAGAACGCATTAATACGTATTATTAACTGTAATTAAATTTAAATAGTGTATAAAATAAAAATGTCAACATTTTCTGCGTGTATCAAATAACACGTTCGTGTAATTAATTAAAAACTGTTAATAAGCGTTTAATTGGCTCAATTTACAACGCTGGCATTAAGTGCCAATACGGTCTTGATCATACTTATTTATTTATTAATGGGCTTGTTCGGCGATTATTACAATTTCTATTGGATTTACTAATAACAAATCGTAACAGTATTAAGTCGAATCAAACATGCGACACAAATTAGATTCATTCGTCGGCTCTCAATACATAATACCGCAAATTTATGCTCTTGTTGTCGACCTGCGTTTGTAACAAACCATTTAAAACCTATAATGGACGTAATTGCGTATTTAAATGCTTTCCACACCAGCTATTTATTATTTATTTCATTATAATTCAGAACTAAACTCCTAAGAAAAAAAATTAAGTGAAAAATGCAGGCATTTACTAAATCTTCTCCCATTAGTATAAAATTGATGATACAGCTTTGATCAAAACTGTATTGAGTAGTCAATTAGTTGGTCTTTTTAATGCTGAAAAGCAATTAGATCTAAAACATCTAGGTTTTGATATATATGATCTGAAGTGCGGTAATGCTCGTCGGTCTACAGTTTGAGTTAAATTTTTTATTAATAGTTTGCGCAAAATCGTTAATATCTTTTGTTCAAATTGTCAGAATTGATTTTTTTTTTAAATATTGTATTCCTACGTAGTTATTAAATTACGTAAACTAAGAACATATTTGTTTCAAATTAAATAAATGCAGTTTTTAATTACTTTTTGCGCAAAAGTATCATAATTAGCAGGTATTTACTAAATCTTCTCTCAGTGGTCTAAAAATCACGATACAGCTTTGATCAAAACTGTATTGAGAAGTCAATTAGTTGGTCTTTTTAATGCTGAAAAGCAATTAGATCTAAAACATCTAGGTTTTGATATATATGATCAAAAGTGCGGTAGTGCTCGTCGGTCTACAGTTAATTTTAGATAGTCAATTTTTGTATTAATATTTAGTGCAAAATCGTTAATATCTTTTGTTCAAATTGTCAGAATTGAATTTTTTTTTAAATATTGTATTCTTAAGTAGTTATTAAATCCCGTAAACTAAAACCATATTTGTTTCAAATTAAATAAATGCTGTTTTTAATTACTTTTTGTGTAAAAGTACCCTGATTTGCATGTATTTACTAAATCTTCTCTCAGTGATCTAAAAATGACGATACAGCTTTGATTAAAACTGTATTGAGTAGTCAATTAGTTGGTCTTTTAAATGCTGAAAAGCAATTAGATCTAAGACATCTAGTTTATGATATATATGATCTTAAATGCGCTTGGACTCATCAGCTCTAGTCAAAATCGTTACTATCTTTTGTTTAATGGACTTGTAGATATAATATACAAATAAAATGATGCACATCAAGAAAAAAGATAAGATAGTTTATGCAGAGATGATGCAGATAATTGTTAACTGCAGTCATGTCTAATTGCGCGTTGCAGTAATGCACGCGCAAGCACAGTGAATCATTGAACCAGTCGCGTTGACGGATTGCACACCGTGCATTAATCGCACAATCATAATAATCATCGATAATTAACATAACTTTTATGCGAGGTTAATAAACTCGGCATTAAGCATCAGAAATACCTTCTGAAGTACTCAAACTCACTACATCTCACTAATTTTTGATCAGATTTGACCATTTTCATCGTTTTGCTTCGTTTGAAAGTTGAAGAAACTTACGTAACTGGCGTATAAATATTTATAAATAATTGGATTCAGTACTCTGCGCACGTCATGACATGTCGTCTGTCGTCTCAATGCAAGCCGACGCCGCCAACTGAAACACGCGCTGGTTGCTGATGGCGGTGATGGCGATTGTTGCGCGCAAGACACATTCGGAATTTCAAAAAATAACGATCCGCGCTGCTTACAATGGAATTATTAAACGGGGAGAGCGCATAATGCATGAACATGAGCTCAGGCAACGCACGTACCCTTGAGATTTATCGCAATTGCATGGAATAAAATTGAATTGAATGAAAGCCGTTCACAAAAATGTAGGTACCGCGTACGCTGTAACTCTAACAACGAACAATGAATCATAAAAAATCATTTAATTTGGTCTACATTGGCTTGCAGACTCTACAAACGCGCAATTTAGCCTTCAATTAAATAAACTCGAATTGTTTTAGTTCATGCATTACATAATTTATTTTAATTAGTTAACATGCATGAGATTATTTAATTGAAACAAAATTTGAAAACAAACTTACTGGAATTTGTACAAAAGTACCATTATTAAGTTGTGGGTAGGAATATAACGGCACCACAGGGACACTTCCATTTTTTAGATATATGGGTCCTTGAATGGGGGTGACAGCAGGTTGTTGAGAATGTGACGGACGTCTTCCATCAGGCGATGCAGGCGCCCCATCGTCATAATAGTCATAATCAATGACTGCGTGCAGTTGAGCTTTCGAACCACCACCTTGCACACGCGTATAATGCGGTGTGGCTGGCGGTGGATAAGTCTGTTCCTCAGCGTCGAAAGGTGTCTGTGGCCTGGGGTAGTTATACGCCGCGGGCAATGGCGGCGGCTGCACGTACGAAGTCGCCGCCGGCGGATGATACAAATTCGACGAAGTGTAGTTTAGTAACGCCATCGCATGTCACTCAATCTGCTGCACGCACTCGCGACACTGATTCGCGTCTGTTATGTCCGCACTTGGCATTCGCGGTTGTATGTTGACGAACTTTGATGAACCATGCAAAAACCGCCACACAAATGGATTCAGCGAAATTTATGCGATTCACGCGAGAATTTATTGTGGCGCGACGCGAAATTTTCTTTCTACCCGCGCAGCACCGCACTCGCAGGAATATTGCCGGTGATTTCTGGCGACGGTCCAGTTTTAATAACGTGCGACCTTCGTGCGAGAAATGCAAAGAGAACGAAGTTGAAGTCGACCGCGCAACAAGACATCACACGGTGCGCACGTATGTACAAGCACCACACGCGAATGGCATTAGTGATCTTAACGAACGAACAAACAACAAACACACAACAACCGGCCAGTAACTACTAACACCCACGACGGCCAACGCCAGCTCGAAAATGTATTAAGAACAACTAACGACTCACTCACAATCTTACTCTTGATCTAAGACTTTAACGCGTTTACTCAATAAACTTCAATGTCTTTGTTTGTTATAAAGTTGGATTGAAACTATCGGCTACTGTCATTGATCCGTGGCGAGACACAACCATTCACCAATTAACAAGTTGAACATTGAAACAATGCAGACCAGGACCCAACGCTGAAGAATGAGGAAGCGCCAGGCGTAAAGAGGAAATGAATTTTCGCCCAAGTTCGAATCGCGTGTCGCGCTTTTTTGCGCCGATGTTGTTTGTTCGCGAGTTGTGCGATGCTGAGCGTTTGAGGTCGGCGAGCACAATCGAAACAAGTAGCCAAAGTAGCCCAAGCCGTCGAAAAAATCCACTAAACTCGAGGAGCACACGAAATGTCAAGCTATTCAATCGAAACGAACAGAACGAACAGAACGAACAGATCGAACAGATTCACACAAATTAAAACCGCGCAAAGCCAAACTCGCTCCCTCGATTTAATTACTCATACAAGTCAGTACCCGTCGCCTTGTACTAAATATTTCTATAATTAGCTTTAATTAAACCGACTTGCCAAAAACCAAGAGAAACTTAAAATGCACAACTACACCCAAGTTTCATTTTTATTACAAATTATTGCACTTAACTTTTACACTCACTTGTTACACTTTATTTATAAAACTCATTAGGACACTTAAGATTTGATGTTGATGAAAACCGAATCTCTCATCGTTTTGGCAGCTTTTCGCTTTTATTTTCGCTTTCACTTCCAAGAGTGTTCTTCCTTCGAATTCGGCAGCGTTCGCTTTTTTTCCTGCTGCTCAGGTGCGAGGTGTGCATTCACGCGCGCGATCGGTAAGTCTCCTGACGTCGTGACGTCGCCGTCGCCATACCGCGAAGAAGAATCACGCGCGCTTCTCCTTCTTAATCTTAACACACTTTTCTTTATTCTGCACGCGAGTCTTGCGAGTAGGAATATGTATGAGTACGAGTACAAAGGAGACTGTACGTTTACATTATTGTGGTCAGTTCTTCATGATGACATGATTATATTATCGCGGTTGTTGAACGTTGAAAGAAGCAATCAACTTTTGAAAATCGAATTGTTTTACTCTTCTGATTTATTAATTCAAACTAATAATCGAATGTTCCTTTATTCGTTTTCACTCTTCTTCGTTAATAATTCACATACAATCATACATGACCTGATCGAACTTAACTTTCATATGAAAGGAAGAACGACGACTAACGAAGAAGATCTTCCGAACTCTCCGACTTTCTATTTTTTTATGCATCATATTACCAGACATTTTTATATTGCGTAATTGTTATGTTTCATTATAAAACAAAATTATTATTACTCATATACGGCAGATTGTGGTAAAATTGACCGAAACTTTGTGGTTGCCATGGCAACTATTTCGTTTCATGGTAAATTACACAAAAAAAAATTATTTCTTATTTTTTATTAAAAGATACAAGAACTATAACTAAATAACAAATTTTATCAAGAGAAAAGAAGTGAAGTAAGACTTCAAAATTTAACAAATTTAACAATTGTATATAAGAAGAAAACAATTTAGTAATCTTCGTCACCAAACTGTCGGCGAATTCTTTCCACACGAGGATGTCGACGGTAATTTCCACCATGAGTACCATGCAGGGCAGCAGTTTTACGCCCTTGCTCTCCAACAAATTCTACATCAGGATCAACTAAATGTCCCCGCTTGTAGCGTCCATTATTTGAAGAAGAAGTTACAGGAGCCACTGGTACTTCAGGCTCAGCATACTGAGGCTCATATTGTGACTCTTCACCATCGCCATCATGATGGCCATCATGATTGTAGTCCCAGTAATGTTCACCGTACCCTCCATGTTTGTCACCCCATCTTACCTATTTATAAATTCCGATTAATAAAAGAACTACATAGTTTTTTTGGATTAACTTTTTGACTTAAAGATTTTGTGTTGTGGTTATGATTTATTGAGATATGTTTAGTCATACTTTAGTTTTGAATTCGCCAGCATGGGGATGTGCTTTTTCGTGACGTTCAATGAAATGATGCTCGTTGCCTCGCTTGTGACCAATTTCGTAGTGATCTTTCTCCGGAACATGCGCATATCTGTTAGTTAAAGAAAATGAAAATTAGTGGGATTTAGTGACAATTAGTAAGAAACATTTACACAAAACGAGCGAGAAAATTCCAAAACCACCAAACTGTAAAAATAAAAACTTGAAATGGAAACCTTGCCCTGACGTTTCAGGTTTTTTAGATTCATTTTTTCGTAGCGTTGTTCCCAATCGTGGGGTGTTTCTCGAACATGACCGAATTCTAACTCATCAGGGGATTCCTGAGCCATATATAAATCTCTATATTATTCAAAATATAATTACTTATTAAAATATTACTATATTCATGCATTAAGTTGATCACTTTTGTGTTTAATTTAATAAATGATTTTTGATAAATTTAAAAATTTAAAAAAAAAATTGAGCTTACTGGAAATATTTCGATCCTGCTTGAACCGCACTGGCAAATCCAGTTTCTGCACTCACAGCATCATCCAACAGATGCCCAGTTCCTTGATTAAGAGCAGTATCACCACTTTGTTGCGCCGCAAGATGTTTGGTAGCCTAAATTAGGTAGCCCATGTAATTAATTTTATCCAAATAGTGCACTTGTAAGAAAAATATTACCTGCAAGCAGAGCAACGTAGTCAATGTAAAGCGAATCATCGTAGGTATGAATAGATAGATTGTAGTCGAAGAACTGAATGTCTGCTGAATGGCGCAATTATCTTTTATAGTAAATTGTGCCGCACTGATTTTTACTCGTTTCCACCGCTAGACAACGAAATGACCGCAGAAATCACGCAGAAAAAGTGCAATAACGGCGGTTTAGTGTTTTTTTTTTCGTTGTTGTGTCGCCTGGTTGACGAAACTAGACATTTCTAGACGCATTCCGCTTTCTAGCCGAAATTTCTTTCATCTGTGCCATTGCTCACGAAGAGTTTCTTCATCATGCAGCGCAAATCGTTTCAGATTTCCGCGTGCTCATTCTCGATTCGCGTTTACCACTTGATTGCACACTGGAAAACAAATCGCTTTCAATCAGAACAGAACTGAATTGAAACGATTCGAGTACGTACGCTTTGGACGAATTGCTTAGCAATTGCAAATATTAAAGAAATACGGTTTTAAATGTAAAAAATTAAATTGCTAAAAACTAGAACAATGTACAACTTACAAGTTTAACTTAACAAAAAATTATTCGGTAAAAAACATTAAATTGTTTTAATAGATTAGGTACATTAGTCAACATTGTAATTTTTATCAAAGTACAAAACTGAGACCGTTAAGTCTTATTTGTTTTATATACATTCATATATTTTGAGAATAAAACAACCACATTAAGTGTACGTTGGATGCACGGTAGATAAACTCACGCCCCGTTTTTTTGTTTGTTTATGTTTGGGTCTAAAACTGCACACAGAGTTACTTGGATTCACTTAGATTTTATTCCAAATTTATGTTGAAAAGTAAATACGCGCGACATCTGTTAAGAAATTTGTGAACATAAATCGCAGCAGGAATACACACTCGTCTTCACAATTAACATCAAGAATGGTCAATAGCATAGTGGTCAAGGAGTCGTTTAGTTGATCCGAAGGGTCTTTGGTTCGAGCCTTGCGCCATAGTTTTTTCTTTTTCTTTTTTTTGCATTAAATTTAAAGTTAAAAAGGAAACCAAAATTTGAAATTTTGAAAACTTTCCAAAAATGTAGAAGGTCTCTTAAGTTTGAAGATTTTGACGTTGCCCATAATTTATGAGAAATGATATCACCGGTAAAGTAGATATATTTGAATTTCTACAAGAACAGTATTTTTATTGTTCAGTTAAAGTTACAAATTGTTGAATCAATATAAAGTTGATGAAGAAACTTTTACTTGCAACCTTAATCTCGAATTTTTAATGGCACAATAAATAATTTCTTTTTAAAAAATTAAATTGCTAAAAACTAGAACAATGTACAGCTTATAAGTTTAACTTAACAAAAAATTATTCGGTAAAAAATATTAAATTGTTTTAATAAATTAGGTACATTAGTCAACATTGTAATTTTTATCAAAGTACAAAACTGAGACCGTAAAGTCGTAATTTATTTATTTTTAAAATAAAAATTAAATAATAAATCAATACATTCATATATTTTGAGAATAAGACAACCACATTAAGTGTACGTTGAATGCACGGTAGATAAACTCACGCCCCGTTTTTTTGCTTTGTTTATGTTTGGGTCTAAAACTGCAAACAAAGTTACTTGGATTCACTTAGATTTTATTCCAAATTTATGTTGAAAAGTGAATACGCGCGACATCTGTTAAGAAATTTGTGAACATAAATCGCAGCAGGAATACCCACTCGTCTTCACAAGTAACGTCAGGAATGGTCAATAGCATAGTGGTCAAGGAGTCGTTTAGTTGATCCGAAGGGTCTTTGGTTCGAGCCTTGCGTCATGGTTTTTTCTTTTACTATTTTTGCATTAAATTTAAAGTTAAAATAAATACGACAAAATATAAGATTCAACAATTTATTCAAATATTTAAAGATCAATCAAAACCTATTTTCTATCTAAAACTACACAACAAAATAGTTTATTTCAAATTATGTAGCAGTTAGAATAAAAATTTTGTCAACTATCCACATTATTTCTTTTCATATTCCCTGTATTCTATTTGTTTCTGCAATTCATCGCAGTACGAAGTATCAGAATTTACTGTAGTGACAATATTACAAACCAACTTGGTCTGGCAATCATTATCACATCCATTAGCAAGCGAAGGTGTGCCATATCGGACCGAATTTTTATAATACAACTCCCTCAACTGGGCATCCTTCGCCAACCTCAGCGTAAGTTCGTGCATACTTTGTGGGGAAGCATCATTCATATTATATTCGTTCAACAACGAATATTGCTTCCTCCATTGCGGACTCTTTCTTGAGTTAAGATTGGCTTCAGTCAAATTAACCATGTATGTTTCATAATCCAGAACGTCCTAAAAATAAGACGAAATTTAACAACAAATGACAAATAAAAGTCAGAAAACTTACAAATGTCGTTGGGTCAATATCATAAATCTTGTAGTTTGGATTCACGTCACTATAAGGCGTAAGACTTCCTCCGTTAAATGCCACAGAAATTGGTTTACCATCAAAAGCATAGTACAAATTAAATTCATCAATGTGAGTGTGTCCGTTGAAGATTCCTGTGATGACATTGTGGTATCTTCGAACGATATTTCTTAACTGATCAGCCCAAGAGTTAGCCATTTCTACACCAGCTGTCACATGACTTAGGATATGAACTGTTTCACCATTATCTTCAGCGGCTTGGAGTTCATTTGACAGCCATTGAAGTTGACCGTATGGATCTTGATCATCAAAAACTAACCAGCTGTCGTAAACATTTTACAAAAAATAAATAATAAAACATTATTTAAGTTAACTATTAATCTATATCTATATCTATAAACTATATATCTTACAAATTGTAGTAGTATCCTATATTACTGTTGATTGAAATAATCCTAAGCCCTTCTTGGGGACTGACTGAGTAGTACCCACCCTTACGAACCGTTACCAAAGCTTCTTCTGGTAAAAAGTCCTTCCAAAATTCAGCAGAAGCGTCAAACAACCATTGGATTGAGAACTTGGTCTTATTGTTCATATAATCTGGTGGATATCTTAAAAAAATTGTAAACCTTTAAAACCTAACCTTTCTTTAATTGTAATACGTACAAGTTACAAGGATGTGCTTCATGATTTCCTAAAACAGGAAATACTTTATATCCAATAAAAGCTTGTTTGAAAACTTTCCAAAAATGTAGAAGGTCTCTTAAGTTTGAAGATTTTGACGTTGCCCATAATTTATGAGAAATGATATCACCGGTAAAGTAGATATATTTAAATTTCTACAAAAACATAATTTTTATTGTTCAGTTAAAGTTACAAATTATTGAATCAATATAAAGTTGATGAAAAAATTTTATTTGCAACCTTAACCTTGAATTTTTAATGGCACAATAAATAATTTCTTTTAATTTTAATTTAAAATTTAATTTTAAAAGTACTTACATCGTTGTGTGAAATATGATCAAAAGCATTCCTGACGAAATAATCCGGGACGTCGCAATCGCGATAATCAGTCCAATAACCTGCTCGATCAACAGCGTTTCTTGGTTTTCCATTAGATGCCATGCAACACAAGTGTTCCATGCATTTAGCATTACTTCCAGCAGCATATTCGGGATCAAAGTGGACATCAGTAATTTGCAAGACTCTCACAGGAGACATTTGATTATGATTGTAAGTAGATGGCCGTTTTGGGGTTGGAAGATTCTTGTTTATATTTATAGAATATTCTGGTTTTGGTATGTCTGTACAAGAATATGGTTGGAATAATATAGGACAGATTGTTCTTGTATCATTTACATTATTTACCAAGTATAGAACGGTATCCTAAAAATATCCACCGTACAATAAGTTAAAGAGATTAACAGTTATTTGTTCAAATTATCAAAATTAAATGAAATAAAATTGGATATATTTCAGTTTCTGGATCATTTACACTAACTCCCAATAAGAAATTTCTTATAGAAACTCTGTTTTCAATTACTTTTTATAAAAAATAGCATTAATATCATTAGATTACTAAATTATCTCTTACGGGTCTACAAATAATGACACAGTTTTGATCAAAACTGCATTGAATTGTTAATTAAATGAGCAATTTAATAAAATAATGAAACGCGTTTTAGATCATTTAGATCTATAGATATAATAACTAAAATGCGGCAGTAAAAAAAATAAAATTATTTGATATCTCTAATTATCTTCTAAACTTCCAAGTTTTGATAAATACTTTTTTTCAGGTTATACTTTAAAAAAATTAAAAAAATAAATTATATAACATGATCATGACAACACGTGTTTAGATTTAATGTTTGTCCACTTTCAGAAATGTTTATCGCACAATAAAAATGAAAACTTACCGAATAAATATTTACTAGCCCATTACATTCACTAGCAGACATTAAATTAGCTGATTTAAGAATTGAACATGCTCCTCTTAATAAAATATCCATATATCGTCGATTAAAATTCAAATACGAACGTTTGCTATTAATAATATTTGTTATCAAATTACAAGCGGCGCAATGCAAACCATTATCCAACATACTCTTCAAATCTTTCAAAAACAACAAAATATAAAATTAAATAATATATTTCTACTAAAATCCCATTAAATATAAAAGTTCTTCCAAAAGCTTTAATTCAGCACTTACCCAAAAGTCTAAAATCTTCCTGCAACATATCCCCGACCAAAGATTTCAATTCCAACGCCGCTTTTTCGTAATACCCCGATTTCATCTGAAGAGCTTCATTTTCAGGAACACTCAGGATCATTAACAACCCTCCTAAGAAAATAAACAACCAACTAAACAACTTCATTTTCAAAACAAGAAACCACAAAACAGTGTTTGCGGTCTCTCAAGTTTTAGACTAAACGTGATTTTTTTTTAAATGAAAACTTTGAGCTTCCTGAATTGTTTGCGTTGATCACTCGACGTAATACGATCGTAAATTGTATTTCTGTTTAACAATAAAAAATGATGTAAACGAAAAGTTCTTATCGTGAGGTCTTATCGCACGTCCAATTAAAGTATTTACGTCTGTGTTAAATATTTAAATAAGCTAGAGAAATACGTTAATTACGAGGTTTGGGAACTTTTTTTGAACTGCGCGGTGTTTTCAAGCCACTTTCAAAGTTATACGATAAATTGGCATGTTAAGTATGTTCTGTTGCATATTTTCCAACTGATATGCCAACCACAGGACTGTTTAGCAACAATTACAAGCACCATTAACTGATAACGTTACTCGATGCTTTTAATTGAATAAATATTTAATTCTGTATAAAAACTTATAATTGTTTTCATTACTTCCGTTCTTCTGTTTGATCAAGACAAATTTTTTTATTTATAGATTTATGATTAAATCAGTTCATACATATTATTTATAATTTTTTTTGCATCGTCCAAATAATAATAATAACAATAACAATAAAAAATATTTCCTTATAATTAATTTGATCATTAAAAGTGAGATGAAAACAATTATTAATTTTTTTTTTTCAAACAAAAATTTAATTGTTTGTATTTATTTGTATTTTATATGATTAATAATATTAAATTGTTAAACAATAACATTAAACATTAAATAAAATGTTGTAATACAAGCAGTCTGGGTTTTACGATCAATGAGAGTTAAAAACCGATGGCAATGTTGCGCACAAGTTCGTTGAATCTATTTTCACATCATTGATGACGTTCCTGCGATCCTGCGAACTGAAAGTCAAAAGCACCGAAATAGAACAGTGCACGAGATCAGCTTAGTAATGCAAGTTCACAAGATTTACAAGATTGTTTTGAATAAATCGCGTTGTTAAGGTTACTATTAAAATATTCGATATAATTTGATATACCTCGACTGTAGTGCACCCTAGCGAGTCATAGGGTAGTCAAAGTAGTAGAACTAAGGGTGGAATAAACACCACAAAACAGCGTTTGGAGTTGTCTGGCCGTCATCGACCCTTCTTCCATTCTTTGTCCTTCGCGTGACCGACAGCGACGCTCCGACGTCACTACCTGAGTGTGAAGCAAAACAAAAATAACCTGCACTTGCCATACTACGCCGGTACAGCGACCCGAAGAGGCCGAAGAGCCCAAGAGCTTCAACGGCCCAAGAAACGCGACCAGAGACTGCAACAACTACGATGCATTGCTAGTGATTATTCCAACATAACCCTCGCGTCTTCCTGATTTTTAAAGTAAGTCTATGATAAGTTTACATGCACACTGTAATCTCTTGATTAATTCAAGACAATAATGTAATTTACTTTATCCGCGATGCGCTCGCTGTTGCAGTCTATTTATATCGCAGATTAGCGCAGGAATTTCATCGCGGAATCATGCGGTTAAGAGCGTGGGGCGCCGGCATCGCCGACAACATGCGCGAGCAGTGCTGCAATTTCTTGAAAAATTGCCTTTTTGGCCTTATCATCGCGATCATGATTGCACACTACATGTTCGAGAATCTCACCCTCGACATGACCTACTCCAAGTTTGCGATTTTTTGACCAACCAACAAAAAATGAAGAAATCAACAAAATATTTAAATTATTAACGATACAAATAATTGTGATCAAAACACTAACAAACATACAAAAAAAACCAAAGTGTAGTTTTATGATAACAATAAATATTAAATAAAAAAAAATATTTACAAAAAAAAAATATGCGCAATATGAAAACAAATGCTTTCTTGTGATAAGTCAAATTTGACGTTATGTAGCATTCTTACACAACTACGAAAATATAACAATTAAAGTTCTCTTGAAATTTTCTTTTATCACCAACACATTCCATGCACTCACTACACGCGTCACTAATATTTGAAATACTAAACAAATAAAAGATAACACGCTAACCGGGTAAGAATATTCCTACAATATTTACTAGAACAATAATTACTCTGCGTAATAGGAACAATAATTAATTTTTTTGTTTTTCTTTTTTCTTGCGTTGTAATGACATGCAAAGTTTGATTTCGTTCGTGATCAAGTCGAGGTTGAACTGATTAACAGTTAAAAAGTTTAAGTTCGATATGTTTTTTTCGTACCAAATTTGTCGACCAACGTACATCGTGTCGCCTTCTTGCATCAAAGTTGGAATTCAATGTCAACAATTGTTTATTAAGTTGTTAAACGATTCGATTAATGATTATTATTATTATTACAACCTTAAGCAAGGCGTGTGTGATGCATACAAACCGTGAGGCAAAATATTGATGCATGTTTGTGTCATTAATTAATATTTTTTGGGTTATTAAATTATTAAATATTGTTCCTTAATTACTCAAATATTGAATATTGTAATTACACAAAAATATGTTTTGAGTCATGCGAGTGGTTTAATAAATTATTTAATTATAATATATATTTTTAAATAATGCATGGAAAAACCAATGTTTTTTTTTTGGAGAAAATATTTTGGTAATTTTTTTTTTCAAGGTCGTGGCGGTCATATTTGTTAAATATGTTGATAATTTAGGTTTTTACAAAATGGTAGAATTTTTGTATGATAACATTTTTTGTACAAATTTTGTTTGCCCTCTGCTGGGTGGGATGATCTGATTCGCGGTGTGTTTGACGTAAGGTAAGCGGAAGTGAAACGTGATTGGTCATTCTGTTTGTGTACACGCCCACAGTATTATCCACGGTATTTTTATAACATTTAATACACAACACAACAACAAAATTTTTAAATGGATAATAATATTAGATTATAATCCCCTTTAATCAGATATAGTTTAATTTGTAAGTTGTAATTACTATACTTGTGAAATGATGTACAAACCCATTGTGGGCGGAGTTTATATGAAGGGCAGTGTTGATATTTTTTGGGGAGGAGCTAAAATACAAAATCTCTTTGTTTATTGGCGTATATTAACTTAGCATAGTTAAAAACAAATGAAGAACTAGGTTAAATTGGAAGTGATCTGTCAACTAATGACAGATCATTAGACGAACGTCATTATCCGATCATCGCGCCCTAATTTACACATTAGCTCTACCTGTACATCAATTGCAATTTGTTGTTATTTCTAAACAAATACTCATCTTGAAAACAAACCATGAGTACATCTAATATCTCAAACGATCCCGATTCATCGGCTTCATCCAACGAAGGTGGGGATTACCAAAGCAACTTCAACTTCCCAGGAGCATTACAATGTGAATTCAAGGCGGATTTCCCCACCATACCACCATGGCCCCTCGAATACCCATATCCATTTGCTTTCAACACCTTACCGCCTGATTCAAAGGCATTCGAACGTCCATACTTCTTCTGTGGCCCACCGCGTACCGATGAAGCCGTGCGTAGCGCACAAGAGATAAACTCCTCATACGTGATGAATCTACAGATGCAAATGAATCAAACTAATTGCCCGGAATTGCCTCCTGAAACAGTCGAGTTGGAAGTTCGGCGTGCCACTGCAATCTTAAGGAAGCGTGTTGATCTGGAGCCTGTGAAGACCACCATCCAGGAGCTGGATGATCATAAATTCATTGGAGGAATCTGGCCGTATACAATCGTTGAGTTTGTGGGCACGAATATTTTCGATAAAAGCCAGTTCTGGTATGTATATCGCTTCATTGAATTGTGGAGACAATAGTAACGTTTGTTTTGTTGCAGCTATCGCGTTATTGCTAACTATTTGTGTACGGCACGTGATTTTCATGTTGTATTGTTTACTGCGTCAAACAGCTGCTCGGCCACTGCTGTTGATCAAGTTGCCCAATCGCTTGGCGAAACATCATCTGTGCTTCCCAGGCTTCACATTCACAATGTTTTTACCGTTTGTGACTTAATGGCCGCTTTTTATTTGTTAAAAGTTAGGCATATTAATCATTTTGAGGTAACGTATTCATTTTTTTAGTAATAATTAATAAAACTAATGCATGTAAACTAAGATCTTAAACGTTTTTTTGGAAATATATCTATCATATACCAATATACCAATCAGAGGACTTAAACATAACCTATAAGTAATCTTAAGTTTGAAAATTAACAAACTTTGAACGTTGTTTTAGGTTGGACTTGTTGTGTTGGATAACGTTCAAGTCCATTTGGAAGATGTGGTCAATGGTACTCCTCCATATACAGACATTCATATTATAACAAAGTTCTTCCAAAGCATGAAAGTGCTTTCGGTTACGGCCAAATTTCCAGTATGTTGTACCGGCGTGCTCAATAAGATAACCTAATTTTATTACTGAATTTCTTAGTAAAGCAGTTTTTGTTTATTTACAGGTACTGGTGACAAGCGACGCGTCTCTTGAGTTGGTAGGTACTGAAGTCGAACCCATGACTTTCGAGGATGAGCGGTATCGAGAGTACATTGATCTCAGGGTTTGGATGCATGTGGTAATGAACCCAAAGCCGCAGTGGACAGCCAATGTGGTCAAACCCATGAAGAAATCAATTCCTATTAAACACTTTCAAGACGGATTACTTTAGATTACTCAAAATGAGCTACCTTATGTTCGATTTCCTGTTTTTTTGTTATTAATATTTATTGTTACTCGAAAGGGTCATTTTCCCAAGCTTCAATCACCTAATTGGAACCACTTTCAACTGATGCTTGTTTGACTGTTAATGTTTTTTGCTATTGGATTAAAGTTAACATATCGTTATTGTAAACTATTAGTTTGTTAATTCATTGTGGACATTTTGAATAGCAGTATTTTGGTTGAAACGTAATGCTTGCTAACATAACAGATTTCATTACATACAGTATTTGAATTTACCAGACTGATGGAAACTCATGCATGATTTACATAACAATTACTTATATAATTAAATAATAAGTCAAAGTTTTAAGAAAAAATTAATAGTGCATTCAAAGAGTGTCAGGACTGGCTCAAGCCATCAATGTCGAATTTGGTTTAGTGTTTTTTTTCAATCTATGTCTGCTCATTGAATTGTAATTCTAATCAAAATGCCTTCATGTTGTGTGTTTTGTTAAAAAATTATAATTAGGTTTCCAGTCTATCTATCTATGACAATATCAACACATCGTGAGGGAGGACTAAAAAAGGAAAAATGTATGAACGTATTTTTAGGTACATTTGTTACAGAAATATTCTTCTTTTAATTCTATTCGTATTTATGTTTGTTTGTTGTCATACCTTCCACGAGTTTTCTTTTGATTTTGGGGGTTAGAATCGCTACAACCGCTACTATAACTTTGTATATCTTATAAAAGTTTGTTACGTTATTTTAATCGTCAATCAAGCAAAAAACAAATCAGGCTTCTAATGGTCAGTTAATTACTGTTTTAATGACTTCAAATTTAAACAAAAGTTGTTAATTTTGTTCTTACAGTCAACAACAGTTGGTATAGTTTTATTCGGAATTCAATTGTTTTACTTAGTTATTTACCATCACCTGGGTACAATTTAGTACAATTACATAATAAGGAGACGTCAAAAATAATATTTAATATGTAACGCATCACTCATTCGCATTATCTTTGTAAAAATGCTTCGTCATTCAAAATTCTAGTGCTCAGAACAAACTTGTCCATGAATATTCACAACGTTCGAACATTAGCAAGTTTGATTTAAATTCGTATAAAGTTCAATCGAACCATGTGCATGAACTGTAACTCATGTGGAGTTTTGGTTGTAGATTATTTTGCATGTAGCAATTTGAAAATAACTTGCAACGTTTTGAATTTGGTGCGACCTTTGGAGTGTGTAAAGTGCTCGAAGCATTCGAATTTGGCGTCAAACGCGAACATATGATTCATCTAGGGACCCTAGCAGCTTAGTAATACACCGCCTGTTGTTTCGGGCAGGCTGGAAGAGACCGCAGTTGTGTTGACAAACCCGAACCAGTCGACAAATGTGAATAAAGTCGGTTTTCTGCTCGCCCCTATTATGTCGCAGGATAAAAACATAGTAAGTGAACAAGGCTGGAAGTCCCTGCCAGTCGTACTTTGCGTTCGACCATTTTCCTTTATGTCATTGTCGCATAACCTAAACGTCGCTCGTCCATGACCAGTAAGAAATTCACATCACTGCTTGGTTTGCAGATCATACGGATACAATCGTCGGAAGGCACCAAGCGCGTAACTCTGCCTAAGGCGTCCACCACTTGCGAATTGTACGAGTACGTGTGTAGCATTTTCGATCTGAAATCTTTTGCATTTGTACTCTGTCAAAACAAGGATGGTCAGGGAGAAGTTCCCAAGACCAACTCTCGAACACTGGTTAGCTCAGGACTTAGTCATGGTGATTTGTTGTTTCTCAAACCTACAGGAGGAACAGGCCATGATGAGTTGTTTGTGGAACCAGTTGCAGGAACAAGTGCAAGTCAAACATCATTACAAGCACAACCTGTAAGTTTGGTTGCAGCTCTTACAGTTCCACTGTTTTCATACTTGCATTTTTAGAACATGATGGCTAGTACTGTTATTGAAGATGATGTCGATTTGCAACTTGCTAGAATGGATGGTAAGATTGAACGACAACGTGATGAGAAGCTCTGTCGTCACAACACGAATGCGCGTTGTTTCCACTGCTCGCCATTGGAGCCTTATGATGAAGATTATTTACGCGAACAGAAGATTAAGCATCTCTCCTTCCACAGCTTTTTGCGTAAGATGACCTCAGGTGCCGATCGCGGCAAATTCCTTGCCTTAGAAGATCTCACATGCAGGATTCGTCCTGGATGTAAAGATCACCCACCATGGCCAAAGGGTATTTGTTCCAAGTGCCAACCAAATGCGGTCACATTGAATCGTCAGGTGTACAGACACGTCGATAACGTGCAGTTTGAAAACGCAGGTCTTGTTGAGAGATTTTTAAATTACTGGCGCGTTACGGGACATCAACGCATTGGCATGTTATATGGCAAATATGAAGTACACGCTGATGTACCGCTTGGAATCAGGACCGTTGTTTCGGCTATTTATGAACCGCCCCAAGAAAGCACTAGAGATTCGGTGCATCTCATGCCCGACGACAAGGAGGATGTAGTAAATCAGTTGGCGGAAGCGTTGGGGCTTAAGCCCGTCGGGTGGATGTTTACTGATTTGATTGTTGATGATATTCAAAAAGGCACTGTGAAGCATACGCGTCATGTGGACACTTATTTCTTGTCCGCACAGGAATGTTTTATGGCAGGGCATTACCAAACTATGTATCCAAATCCATGCAAGTACTCTTCAAACGGAATATTCGGGTCGAAATTTGTCACAGTTTGTGTTACCGGTCAGTAACAAAATTTTACATTTCTATAGTTTTGGATGATAACATCTATTTTCTTGCAGGTGATAAAACAAATCAGGTACACATGGAAGGCTATCAAGTGTCCAATCAGTGTATGGCGTTGGTTCGTGATGCTTGCTTTATACCTACCAAAGATGCCCCGGAATTGGGTTTCATTAAAGAATCCAGTGACAAACAATATGTTCCTGATGTTTATTACAAGGTAAGTTAGTTTTTATTTTCAATAAATATAAACACTAATATTACAAATCACATTAACCATTAGTAAGTATATCCATTCCCATTTGACGTCACGTTGAGTGCATTGATCTCAAACAAACAAATGATTGTCTTGTTTAGAACATTTGGCATACTCCCCGCCTAGTTCACCAATCATAGCGCCGAAATACGTTTATTATATTTAATTTTTACATAAATATTCTAAATAATTGTTTATAAAAAATGACACTCGAAACCAGGAAAGTTCCTCAATTTTCCGGAAGGGGCGCTGCAGTATAGTATGAAGTTTTGGCACTTTGCATGTCAAAGTTGACATTTATCAGTGTGCCGCATGGTTGGTTGCATATTTACGATATCTAAAAGTGCCAAAATCCGCTGTTTACGTTAAAGTGCGTTAAAGAAATTGTGTTCCCCGACGATCATAACCTCAAATAAGTTATAAAAAGTTTAAAAAAGGAGATAAATCCATTTTATCAAGCTTTATCTAAAAATATTAATCATACTTACCAAGTTTTGGTCTTATTTTTTCACTTGATCACGGCCACCTGTTAAAAAATTATACAAAACAAAACGGAACTGAACAATTTGCTTGTCATTCATTATAATGCATGCTAATAAGTTAAATCACTAGCAATAAATTAATAACAAAATAATTTCATGCATGACAATTGATTCAATATTAATCATCATTTAATTTACCAAAACAAGGATTTAAGGAAAAATGAAGAAAAGAAAAAAGTCATCTTGATCATGTTTTTTATTCAAATCGTCATGAATTGATAATTTATTTTCGTTTGATTTGTTAATTATTCACATGCGTTTTAATTGGTTTTGTTTGAATTTTCAATACACACAGACAAAAATACATTTCTTCAAATCTACATGATCTAACTTTCCACTCTATGTGTCTATTCACTATCGCATAGATTGTTAAAAGTTGTTTTGTTCTGTTGTTTATTTATTTTTAGCACTCGTACATCTTTTGTTTTCATATTTATTCCACGTTTTGTGTGTTCATCTCCTCGCGTCGGAGACACAATTCACAACGGTCTTAACGTAAAGTCGTCAGCGCAGATTTGTTCGGTTTACTATTTCCAAAAAATTTACAAGTACAAGTGAGATTTTGATATGTTCCTGGTTTCGTTGGTGGGCTCAATTTGTTGATAAAAGTAAGGAAGTAAGCAACTAAATGACTTCATAACTCGTCGCATATATTTCATTTATTGGCACAACTCTTGTTTTGTTTGATTTACATTGTTGTTTTGAGAAAAATCCAAAATGTTGACTTTTTCCAAACAGTTTAGGTAATATAGGTAGTTGTACAATCTGCGCGTCATCTTAAATTCATTAAATTCTTTCATATATTTTGCACAAATTACAATTTACATACATACATTGGTTTCGTAAGATTAACATCGATACATTCATATAGTTTAGAAACAGGTACTTGTTGTATTCCTTTGGGGTCCGCTCAAAACACAGTACGTTGTCGATAAATCGCCGAAGACGTGCATCGCGAAGAAATGACAACAAAATCGGTAATAACGCGCGGCGTTCAGACGATTGGTCGCGTGTAGAAAAAATAGACAACTACTATATTTTGTTTTTAGTTTCTTTGCTTTTTTTGTATTTTAATTCATCGCCACCGGTCAAAACACTCCTTGTGTTGTACTGTACTGTTCCTTGTCAGTCGCCTCCCAATAAAACGCTAGTACTAATGAGATTAATTTCGGTTATTATTGGCATTTAAGCGGCAAGAGAAACTCATTAACAGGGCTCGCACTCGTGGTGCTTATTATCGATTTGAATCGCGCACTGACTGACGGGTCACGTCGCGCGCCGTATTGTAATTTTTGTTTTGTTCGTTCGTTTCGAATTCGATTGCGTCGTTACGTATTGATACTACGTTGGTAATTCCGGAACAAGCGGCGGCTATCTATGAATACAACATACGAGAAGGGTCACATGTAAGGCACAAATAAGGGATGGTTGATTTTTGCGGGAGAAACGTTGTCGTGTATGAAGCGCAAGCAAATACAACAAAAAAACAAAAACGCGACTGTGCAAACTGTTCAACGTTTTAATGTGTCACCATTATTCGTTGATTGTCACCGACTACTACCAACTCGTCATCGCGACTTTGACGTTAATTAGTTTCCGATTCCGGCTTCCGATAAATCTTCGATTCGTTTCGTAACAACTAAATTCATAGAAAAATACGTAATCTCGATATCGGCATCGTAAGAAAATAATGTCTTCAGGTTAAAAACGTACGGTGCAAATCGTGCAAAACTACACGAAACAAAAGCACGTCGTTCAAATACTGTCAAATGTCAATTCTTTTAGTTTTGTTATAAGAAAACTTCACAAACTGATTGTGACTTTTGTTTGGTCATGTGACTTTACAAATTCTTTTCTAATTAGAAAAAACTAATTGGTTTTGTGGAAGGGTGTTAACGTTAATCCATTCGCTTTCAATGGATGAAGTGGAGGATTACATCAATTAATCGCTAATTGTCTAATAACGCCCAAAACGGTCAAATGAAACAAAAAGCACAAATCACGCCGATTTTTCAATACAATCGTGTAATTCAGTGTTTCTGTGTTTATTTGTATATAACATTTGATTAGGTCTTGATAAAAGCCAAGATTCCGTAGAACATAACATCAATATGTAACAGCGAATAAAATATATAACACTAAACAGTTTTAACGCCACGATATAATAATATATATATTAAATATATCTTCTTTTTTTTCTATTTGGTTAATCGTTCATCGCTTTAGTAGTAGGTTTCTCAGGTGTGTCACTTCTTGACATAAAAAAATAGATTCCGATACATATTCACACGTGGATTCGTAGCTTCGTTTTCCGATAGTTTTTTATTCAGCGGTTTTTTTATTTCGATCGTAACAAAGGAACTGGAACTACGATTATTACGAAGCGTTCGGTTTAGTACAGTTTCCTAGTAGGCCATTTAGATATTGTTCATGTTCAAATGTACAAATGTACAACGTTATCGATCGTTTTGTATTGTTTTGTCATTTATTTGAACAAATATTTCGTTTTTTTTTGCTTTCGTTTGTTTCGCGAATCGCGGGGACTTCGTTATTTCGTCTTGTTAGTACAATAATAAAAATTTACGTGTTTGTTAATAATTAATTTCGCGTCGTATTGTATAGTCGCGGCGTCGGCTATAGCAGAAAATACGTATTTGTATTTATTATTTTTTAGAACCGAAACGAATATATAATCGTGTCAACGTGATTCGTGTTGGCCTGTTTCAGGTTTTCGTCAACTACTTTTACTTATTCTCTAAATATTCGCAAACACAGATTAGTTTGTTGAAGCAACAGTTTTCATCATCACGCAGAAAAATCTCTGATAGTTTCACATTGTTTTTGACAGACACATTCAGCAAAATTTCTAGTTATCATTAAAATTATGTTGGTAACATTATTACGATTGTTTGGTTTTGTTTGTTTTGTGTTTGTCTCGTTCTTTGTTTAGTTTTAAGAAAATAGTCATCATGCAATGCACACGTTGTGATCATGTTTTTTTTGTAATAATCCATCAATGCTATATATTTCTCTGTCAAAGCTAACAATAATAGACGGTCTTAAGATACCATTTTTTCGCTCAAAAGCTACACTTATTGATAGAACATTTATTTCTTATCCAATAATTTATATAGTTTACGTTCAAATTTGTACGTTCAATGTTTTCTTTTGTTTTTTTTGTAATACCGTGTGTCGTGTGTTAAATTTAAAAAAATATTTTGGGGTTTACGCGTGCCGTTTGTTGTACCAAATGTTGAATATGTGTCATTTACATGTGATGTAAATTTGTTTGATATCTCGATTGCTACCAACGTTATTTGTTAATTTCGTTTTGTTTTCAATAAAATTCGTGGTTTAAACAGTAGTGTCGATTGTTTGGTAATGTTTTGTAATGCTAGTGAAACTTATTATAACTTGCCGCATTTTGCGATGAGAATGCTCTTCGTCGGTTTGCCGGCTGTGTCGCCGTAAGTACTGATCTTCTCCACCAATTCGATGCCTTCGACGACGTGCCCGAAGATTCCAGTGAATCCGCGCATTTCTTGTAGAATCACTCGGAATTGTGAGCCGACCATTCCCAGGTTGTCGTGTCTTTTCTGTGTACGTCGCATGCCGACCGTTCCTCGAACAGCGAGTAGTTTCGTGTCATCCGGGAGAAAGAAGGATTCTTCAAAAACACTACGCCCGCCTCGTCCGTTATTTAATTCAAAGTCCCCGGTAATCACACTTTCTCCTTCCCAGCATTGAAATATCGAGCAGCCTTTGTACCCCATGCCTTGCTCACCAGTTGCAAGCATTCCGAAGTTTTTGGCCATCTTCGGTGCCACATCCGCGCGCACTTCGATGACAACTCTTCCCATAGGAGCACCATTCACTTCCAGGTTAAAGTAAAATAACGGACATACGTTTGCGGGGGCGCGTTGTAACGGTACTGGGGAGTGATGGCTTGGTACCAATGCGTCGTAGGACTTTCCACCGCCTGGGGGAAGCACCACATGATGTTGTGGTGGCATAGGACTTAGATAACTAGTAGCTGAGGGTAGATTATTCGGTGCTTGTTGATGATAATCCACATTTCCATTGAGTTGTTTACTCACAACATGTCTTGAGTATAACTGCGACATGCAGTAGTTTGCCAGAAACAGGATAGGGTTTTGTTGGCCAGCAACACAACGACCACCTGTATACGGCAGTTCTCCATTTTGTATGTTAGCTAAAGCCTGCTTTAACAATTGAAAGTCAAACACCACTGTAGAGTTTCTGATGAGGTCATCCAATTGACACTGCATGTACATTTCTTGATACCTCACTTGCAAACGCTGTTTCTCCGCCCCCAAACTGGCACACAGACTTTGCACGTCTACCAAGCTATCGGAGATTGACAAATTCAATCGGAACTTGCTCAGTAGATCTCTAGTATCATTTAATTCAACATGAGTAGCGTTATTGGTAAGATCTGCTTCGACGTGTGTTTTTAACGTTATACACGCTTCGAGAATCTTTAGAAGAAATTCACGTTGTTGGGCAGCTAATCTTTGCGTTTCGTTCAGTAGTTTACTCATTGATTGAAGTTCATTTTGAAGCTCTACAATGAGTTGCTCTTTGGTATCATTTTGGGATTTGATTTGGTGACTAGCGTGTTCACTCGCTGTTGCACAGGCCCTACACAAGGGAACGCAGCAGGTTTGACACCATAATGCCAGGGGCATTGCATGTGTGTGGCAGTTCTCAGACAACATTTTTCCGGTTGGCGTTTGTCCGGGAGGCGGGGGCACTGACTTGGAGTTGTCGTTGAGCTTCAGCGCGTGGTTGTGTTTGATCTGGCCGAAGTTTTTAGATAGATGAAGGATTGCAGTGTACGTTGGGAGTGTATCCACTCCTAGGTCTCCTACTTCAGTTCGCTTCCAGCAATGGACGCAGTATATCTCTTGTCCTTTACTAAGGGAGGAGCGGATGCACTTTAGGCAGAAATGATGTTTACAACTTAGAAGCTTAGGGGTCTGCTCCTGATCGTTAAAGGACTGTTTGCAATAGTCGCAGAGGATTAGATCTTCTAATTCAGAGGAATCCATAGCTTGTTTGATACTTCCTCACAATTTGGCAAATGTTGAGATCTTGATGTCGGTTTCGTTTGATTGAAGTAGCGTTTTGAAGAAATGACAGATCTGGAACATCCGAAAAAGGGAGGATGAGTAATGGCTCAGATCAGTCGTGGCTGCGCGCGGTAAACGGATTCGAAAAATGAGATACAAATAAAAACAAACACCGAACTTACACGCACGAAACGTAAACGAGCGTTATTGCATAAACTGCGATTTCGAGGTCAAGCGTAGTAAGTACCAGTGAGTAAATGACGCGTTCCATGCGCGTTTGAACCGAATTTCGTTGCGTTATCGCGGCACTAAAAATACGCGCGGCGTCGCGCATTGTTAACCACGGACAGAACCAGCAGCAAACATGAATCAGCGTGGAAGAATGACTTCCGAAGTTCAGTATCACTTCGTGAATAAAAATATAGGCACGCTCGCGCAATGAAATCGGCAGTGGCAGTGACACTGCGCGCGAGAGTTCACTAGGCCATGGGGGGCGCACAGTAACAGGTGGCTACTTTCGTGCCTGAGCTCCTCATCCTCGCGCGCTACCCCTCCATTACCACCGTTCTCATTAACGACGAGTCCCGCTTCCGACGCGCACGATTTGATTATTTTATCGCGCGCGCGGGCGCCGATCGACAAGTGGTGTTTGGCGCACGCCGAAAGGAAAACGAAAGCTGGGAGGTGGCAGCGCTTCTTGCCGGATGCGTAAGCACGCATGTCTGACCCTCACGCACACCTGGACCACATTTCCCGCGCTACAAACCCACATTTCCGGGAACTTACAACTAAATGATAAAATCTGGAGGTTTCTTACCGTGTCTAGGGTTTGTGTCGTCCTCTTTTCGGTACGTAGTTTTCGTTCGCTTTATTGTTCTAGATCGCTTTTACTAATATTCCTGGGCTTCCGTGTCGCGTGAATGTATTCTTTAAATATGATTCGTTTTCGTGTTTCTTCTTAATTTAAACGTGAGATTAGCACAGCCTTTTCGTAGTGTAGTTAGTAAAAATCCGATAAATATATTTATAATATACGTACTTTTGTTAAATTTACTTTATTTGGTTTATTTGTGGTTTTATTTTGTTTTATTCTTGGTCATGTATAAGTGAGTAATCCTGCGCGCTGCGTGACGACGTGTAAATGATCGCAGGACGACGGGAAATCATGAAGTTCTTTACATTTGTTTGTATTTATTACGATGCGCTGGATTTGTAAATTAATTTAATTGTTTACTCAAGTGGGCGCATTCCGGTAGTGTTCGCGAATGCGTTTTGTACTCTTCGTTGCGTGCTTAACTGTACGTGGTGGTCGTGTCGTGGTGGTAAGGAGGAAAATGAAATGCTAGAGACTTGTCGGTTAGCAGGGTAAAATGTAACGCGCTCGTGTGTGTGTCTGGTGCGTAGCGATGTCCTTCGTGCGGCGTCCTGGCGGCTGCCTCCAGCTCATCTGTTTACCTCCTGCTTGGCGAGGCAGCTGTGGGGGCGGTTGGCTGTTGAAGGAGATGGCGTTTCGGTTAAGCTGCTGCACCAGGTCGACGCGTACGAAAGGGAAACGTTTCCGGCGTTGGGTTAACAATCGGTGTGTGGCCGAAACTGCGACAGCATAGCGACGGTGTTTGTGGCACGACACGGGGGCGGCCGCGACGGCGGCGCAGCGACGAGAATGAACTTAAAAAAATGTTTTTTTGTTGTTTTTTTTGGTTAAATGTAAAATCGTATGGGTTGCGGTGGCCGCTACACGATGTGCCACATCATGTTGACGACTGAGCAGCGGGTCCGCCGTTCGCGGCGCGCGAGAGAATCGGCTGACGGCTGGTTGCTCGCGGCGGGCGCGCGGCGGTGGAAGCACGCGACCTTGGCCGTCACCGGAGGCTGGCCGCGGCGCCGTACACATGCACACGCGCACGCAAAGCCCGCGAGCGGGGGCCCGGCTCCTCGCCACCGGCGCGGGCAATTCAAAACGCAATCAATACCGCCAGGACCGCCGCGCGCCGCTCCTTCGACCCGAGTACTCCCACGCCGGCGACCGCCTCCGCGGCACGCGGCCTAATCGCGCGCGTCGCATCGCTGCGTGTCCACGGATGCCACTAACGTGTCTTCATCGATTTTCCAGCTTCTTTGATTCTTACAACTCTACGCGCCTTCTTTCTTCAAGTGACAAACTACTCTTATTTATTGAATATCCTTATCATATACTCCTTGTCCCTTTCCAGGATGCTATAGAGAATCCCATTGTTGGAAGAGACCCACCACCGCTTCCCAATTTAGACTACCACGAAGATCAATCTAGTATTTCCTTACAGGAAAAGGATATGTACGGCAATGAGGTGTCAAGGTTGGCACGCCCACTGCCAGTAGAGTACCTTCTACTAGACGTGCCCGCCTCCACACCACTCACACCGATACACACCTTCAACCCGGACGAATCAAAAGATCCATTCCCCGTGGAAAACCGCATGGTTGATGGCCACATCCAGGACTTCAACGCGCTCTCTCACTGTCTTTCTCAGTTTCGGCCCGAGGAATTCCTCACCGCCATCAGCGACTTTCACTTGCTTCTATACATCGCCACTATGGACATGCTTCCAATGCGTGACCACATGACGGACCTTCTTACTGCAATCCGTAATAAAGACGACGTCGCCGCCAAGGAATGGTGTAGTTCAGAACAATGGGCTACTTTAGAGCAACTTATTGCTGCGAGTTCACCTCCAAATTCAAGGTAAACTCACAGAAAAGTGAAAATACCTAAACCTACGTTCTGCCATCAAGAGAATCCCATCCGAGACTCAAGGAAAACTCCTAATTTTCCTTGGTACATACTGATTTTTTCAACTTGTTGACTTAATGCATCATATCTTTTGCACTTCCCGTTTCAGGCCTGGCAGCTCAGTGGGGGGCAACATTGAGACTGGACCCAGCGGCGGGCAGCAATGGACGTGTCCGTTTTGCACTTTTCTCAACGTCTCAACGACGCAAAACTGCGAAATGTGTAATCTACCGCGCAACGTTCCGCATTAGGTAAATTACATCCTTGTTTCCTAGGTTATCATTCGAAACGGTCTCTAGGATGCGCGGCCGCTCTCGAAAAATATTATGTTCGGATGCGTATTTCAGCACTTTATTTTTATGATTTTCTCAGTTTAGAATAGGAATGAGTGGCGGCGGCGCCTCCACCATCTGGTAAGAGAAATGGAATTACATATAATTAAGCAAAACCAAGTAAACCACATAAACCAAGTTGAGCTCAAACTAATTATCATCTTTTTAAAACTAAGCAAAATAAAAATTATGTTATTATACGATTATACATACGCAACTGTGATTTATTGCTATTGCAACTGGTACAGAGGCAAAACACGGAATGTTTTAAGCTTGGTTTTTTTTCATTAATTTGCATACAAGCATATCGTGTCAGTCCAATGTTAATTATTGATGATAATTACATTTGAGCATAAAATTCAATCTCTAACCAAATTCTTACCGACAAAACACGACTTCAATGATGAGAAGAAGCAAAAACTTAATAACAAAATCAAGCACAAAACTTTTATACATGCATTAAACGTAGTTTGTTCGCATAACCAGTAATAAGTCGTTCGGTGTTCATTGAATTGGATATATCACCATGAAACATAAAGAGTTCATGATGATACAAGCATATAAACTACGCCATGGAATTTCATCCTCCGGCTGATAACAGTGAAACTGTACTAATTAAATAATTTAACAAGTAAAAAAATTTGTACGGTAATAATTGATTGTCAATAAAGTGAAATAAAATGCTATTTAAAAGGAACAAATCAAATGTTTGTCAAATGATTTGGTTTGACATGGTTTTTGTGCTTGATAATCTCACGAAAACACTGCGGAGTTATGTAAAATGAGGTGGTACATGTTCGCCATATTGAATTACATGCTTGTTTGACGAATTGAATTAAATTCAATTTTATTTATTTGGTTTTAAATAATTTATGTCTAGATGTAGTAATGAAATAAAAGGTGAGTACTAAATATTATTTATTTATTTTTAAAACTAAGAAACTCGTATACTCTTTATACTTCGAAATAATAACAAAAGATAAAGGAGAACAGCAACGTACTAACTAAAACGAAATTTAAAAAAATGAAAGCAATTATTGATTATAACTGCTTATCAAAACAACCGAGAAGGAGTGTACTGTTTCCTCCTTGTTGACGTTACCTACACTTTGTTATTCTTGAATCGTATTACGAAATATTAAAAACACAATGTTTGTTGATAGTCAACGCGCTGGAAGTATAAACAAGAACGCATAACACATTCCATTAGCAAATAATAAACAAAAAATGCGCCGTCAAAGGCTTCCAACTCATTGCATCGAAGTAAATAATCGAACTCAACACAAATCAGCCCTTGGAGCCCATGTTGAACAACAACCGAAAACACGTCACAGAAAATTGGATGTAATTCGTAGCCAATTTGCTCTAGTTTATGTTTATCATTTTTATTTCGTAGTTTAAGAGTTGTTCTTTCATCTACAACCAAGTTCACCCTTAATCGTCTTCTATGTATTTTATTTGTTTCCTCGAAAGTAGGCGATATTTTTAGCTGTAATTCCATTCCAAATTGTTCTACTTTATGTTTATAATTTATATTTTGTAGATTAAGAGTTGTAATGTTTAACGCAAACAGTAAGAAGCTGAATGGCTTAATGTGTAGAGACTACGCCTGTCACTCAGGCGACCCGGGTTCAATACCCATCGGCTGTGGCCTTTTTAGAAGGAAAAAATTCTGAAGTAGAATTCTGAAATTGATGTAAAATACGTATGTGTACATGTAACAGTATACAGCAGTAATAGTACAAAGGAACAAGAAGAGAAATAAGGAATAAAATGCAAGAAAGGAGGGAAGAGAAAACTCCTTTGAATTTTTCAGCAAAAATTTTAACAGTCTCCCCTTTAAGATTGAAGTTCGCTCTGGTGCGTCCACCATCGCTGCCGGCCCCGACTCGACTACGTCCTAACCCCTAGTTTTCGTTGCCACAAGGCCTCGGTTTGGCGGGGAACAATTATTTTTCATCGTGGGAGAAGTTGCAGGAACGTATTTTATAATTCCCAGTTTTAAATTTTAATTTTTAAGTTCGGACACTTGAACTTAGAATATTTTTCAATTGTGTATTGAAGTTATTAACTTGTCATATAATTTAAAAAAAAAAGTTTCTGCAAGGAGTCTCGAACCGTAAACCTTCGCGCCACTAAGCAGCCTCCGGACCACTGTGCTATTTGCTATTCCTGCAGGTACGTTCAAATTTTCAATATATATATGGTTTCTTAATAAATACAATTCCAGTACTTACCTTACTTTATACTACTCGAATTATACATTAAAGTGATGAGAAATGATTAGCCGTGAAAGATTTATATTTATGAAAATATCCTACAAAAAACCTCGAACTCATCTACAAATGATATTTTACAGTAATTGATTATTACAAACGACGAGCATCTTACCACATTTACACATGTAAGAAAAGGTACAAACAATATACAAATGAAAGTGACAGCAGCGCGAACCAACCGAATATAACACGTCAACTTAAATCAACATAACTTGTCCTTCTTCACAAAATGAAACTCAAAGAATCAACGGAACCCATCAAACGCTTCGTTTTGTCCGCACTACTTCGTTTCAAACGGGCGGAGGTAAAATCCTCGTCGGCGTGTGTTGTTTTGTCTCGTTTAAGATAAAAAATAACACTTCTTCGCTATGTTATCGTAATAGTATTATGTATATCATAAATAAACTAACTAGTTTTGTAAAAGTGTATACATACTACAGTATTATTTCATAAAGGCATTCAGTTATTTGTTTCATTTAATCATCGTCATCGTCAATTTCATTTGTGGTTTTATTATTTTATTTCATCATCGTCATTTTGTTTTGCTATATTTTTTGTGTTTTTGTTACTTTTTTAATAATATAATATATAATATATTTTTATATTTATTCATTAAATTATCAGTTGTAATCATTATTTAAAATCAAGCGTTTGTTTTGTTTCTTGTCGTCGTCAACTTATTTGCTTCAAAATTGGCGCTCCGACTACAAACTCGAAGCGATTTTCTTATTTTTTGTCATCACACATCGAAGTCATGTTTGATCTAAGTTATAGTCGGGTTACCATTGTTTGGTTTTGGATTAGTTAGTATTCTTCGTGTGTGTTTCGTTTCTTCAAAATGCTGCAGCAATTATTTGATTATTTGTACTCTAAGTATCTCTAAGTTGTAGCTGTAGGCTATTGTTTTGTTTTGTGTACGATGTAGTCGACGCGGAAACCAATGGAACATGGAACTTAAAACCTAGTTTGTTGTTATACATTGGTGTCGTTTGTACCGTAATTCGTTACTTATTTGCTTAGTTAGTTTGTGTAGGTTGTGATAAGAACGCATTCGAAACAAAAAATCGTAGAAATAGACGAAAACTCGATGCGAAAATTGACACTATGACAATATCAGATGGAACTTTACAAATTTATGTTTCACACTTTCTTTCAATCAATGTGTGTTTTGTAACAAAAACAACATGAAACATGTTTTGAATTTTTTTCAAATTACGTGCCCGTAATAAACACAAAGACAGCTATTTACAATACAATCGTAACACGTCTTGTTTCAAGTCAAATACAAATCAATTCGTTCAATCGATTAATATTTTCATTAATTAATCAATCAATCATTTTATTGGTACAAGAATTTCTTACGTGCTTCAATTGTGCGACTAAACGTGGAATGTAATGTACAAAGAGTCATCGTCATCATTATCATCAAGTCGAATACAATCGACTGTGTGTATCTTCGTTTAGTTCTTTACTTGAATGCCAAAATTTAATTCATCGGAAAAACAAAAATCTTAATACATTGTTTTCGTTATCAATAGAAGTATTATTAACATATTATTTGAAGAGAAAAATAAATTACCTAAATGTATTTATAATAATTATTATTAAATCAAGAATTCTATCTGTTTGTTTTGCTCATTTTTCTTAATTTTTTTGTTACGATTTTTTTTCTCGTTGGCGACAAAGTCGCCCTCAAAACAAACAGAAAATGATGCAGAAATAGATAACCATTGCGTTACGTCACAAACGCCATTAACGTTCGTTAGTTTTTCGTGTTTAAAGTACAATAAATTTAAAAAATTAAAAATTATTTAAGTGAATATTGGTAACTGGTGTAGTTTGATAAATAAGTATTATTCATTTGTTTCTTTCTATTGTCAATTATAAACCAATTAATTAAAGAGCCATCACTACCGACTACGACAGAACAGAAGGTGTGGGCCGGCGCACATAACATTTATAAAAAAAATAAGTTAAAAATAAGCTTTAAATTATTAATTTAAGTTTAATCTCATCGTGTTTTTTCCTGTGCACCGTGAACGTGAATTGTATCAATAATTCGGAATCTACACTTGCAAAAACATTTGCAAAGTTTGTTTGTTAATCCATTCATAAAAATCGTATAAAAATACCTATTTATCAAAATACTTTTTGAACGTCTTGCATATGCTTTGTTTTTTGCTTCAAATAAAGTGTTTCAAATAATGTATGTATAAAAATAAGAATAATAAAAGCAATGTCTCCGTGCGTGGTGTGGTGAAACACAATTTGTTTTTTTAAGGGTTGTGGGTTGTTAAATTTTCTAGGCTACATATTTTACTATACAAATACAAATTCAGGCGGTAGACTCACTTTCGATCAAATAGATAGCAATATCAATACATCATTCGGTAAATTCTTTTCTTTTTTCTAAGTAAAATTTATCATTTTAGTTCGTATAGTTTCTTCAACCATTCATTCGTAATTTAGCAAAATTACAAATGTTTCAAGTTTCATCGGCTTTCATCTTGTGGCGCACATCCAAATAAATCACTTGCAACAATAAATATTTGATTAAAATTGAAAAGCAATTAATTCGAGACTCATCATTTTGATCATGCATTAGGTAATATCATCAGCATTTGACATTTGACAGTAATTCTTGCAAGTAACTTAAATGAATCGACCCTCACATTCATTATAATTTTGAACTTGTACAGTTCTCATCATTGATTTTTTTCTTTTTGTTGATAGCAAAATTGTGTATGTGGATGTGTTTTAACTTACTTAAGAACTATAAAGAAATCAATAAGAATAAACCTTAAAACTTAAAACAGTTATGGAATAGAACGTAGTTGTCACTTATCACCTATATCATCTTTAAGTCTCTTGCATGACGGATCGTCCGAATTGGAGTCGTCGTCCAAGGGTCGCTTGTTGAACTCAACGGTCGCCGAGTCGTTGGTTGACTCCGAGACAATGCTATCGTTCGTCTCCTCGTTGGCGATGATCGGCGTTGACGGCTTGTCCATGCTGTCTTCTGTAAACGAGGTGGTGTCTTCATCGATGACGCTGGTTGTTTTACCATTCATGGGCCCTTGGTTACTCTCATCGGACGTTGTCGCGTCTAGTGAGTCGCCGTTTTGATGAACGACGGGCGGGATAGAGTTGCCATTTTCTAATCCTACCGCTAAACGATCGTTATTATGTTAGTTATAAAATTAGAGGGCTGAGTGAAAAACAAAACTTACTAGAGAGAATTTCCGGTTGCAAATCAGTGAGGATGAAGTGCGTCCAGATGGCCAGTTCGACCTTGTGCGGTGACCATAGGTCCGTCGAGTCTGACGGTTTGGATTTATTAAGTCGTTCGACGGCGCTTTGAATATGGTTTACAAATTTGAGGTACTCCTTGGTAGTGTAATCGATGCCTTCGATCTCTGGAATCGCCATGAGGCACTCATCGGCCATGAACGGGGCGCTTTCGGGACTTGCCGCAGCTAACAATGCTGCAATTCATTCATAGTTTAATTTATTTGCGAATTAATGCATTAATTACTGGAATGGTTGAATGGACATTACCTGAAGCCATGGTAGTTCCAACGCCTTTGAGATTAGAAAGGGCAGTGATGGCCTGTTCAAGATTGGGCAATTTTCTGAAGGCCTTTTTGGTCTCGGTTACGACGGCGCGCGGTGTATTCACTTTGACTAAATAGGACAGCTGCGGATAGAATTTGCCGCGCGCCTGTTTCCATTTCATCGTTTGCACCAGCTCCTCGTGCACCATGTGAGCGTCCTTGCCTCTGCTCTTGATTCGCTTTGGTAACTCATTTTGATACCTAGTAAATTATCATCGTCAAAAAGTGGTCGGTAAAAGCACGAAAAACATTTCTAGCAGGCATGAATATTTTGTGGTTCGTGCGAACAACGGTGAATGTCTGACACTAGTAGTGCTAGTACATCTTCCCCCCACTCGGGCGCGCTTCAATTACGTTGATAATAATAGTTTAAATGGTTAAAAAAAGCTGATCACTCGCGCGTTTTTCAAAATTTCGACTGTTTACAAAGCGGTCGGTGTGTTCGCGAGAAAATTTCGCCGGTTGAAAGCACCGGCTGGCGCTCACATTTAAATTTCTCTCGGAATATTTCCACTAGTCGCTTTGTTTGAGCAGGCACCATTTTGTGTGCGACTTTGCAAATCGCTCTTATGTAAAAACACGTTTCGACGCACTGAACGTAACTTAACGCTGGGAAATTAAACAGTTTTCTAGTGATTTTATCCATGTATAATGTAAAACTTTCGTTGAAACGTGAACTTAAACAGTGAGTCCGTTTTGAGGCGTCATGGCATCCACCATTGCGATTTGCGAACGTCGCTAGCGAACACGATGTTTGCTAGTTGCCATAGCCGACTCGAAAAAAGTGAATCCCGGCGAAAATCAGTCACAAACGCATTCACTTGTCATCGAAATCACGTGGTTGTTGTGATTTTAATGACCTCACCGCCAAGATATCGCGAGGGTGGCGGGCAGCACTCGCGGACCGACTCTCAGATATAAAGCAAGCGCCCGATAGGGAGTTCATTGACACAAAATTTTCAAGAAAATCACTCACCAAGTGTCTAGCTTTACGAGTTCGTCCGGCTTCTTCGTTTTCCTCTCTGCTTTCAATCGCAAAGCCTGTGGATACAGCTTCAAAACTTGTTCAAATTGCGTGCTGGTGCCGTGAGTGAAGAATGTAGCTGTCTCTTTGGCAGAGGCCATGGCGAATCACTAACTGGCAACTGTTTCGCTGGCGTGCTCCACGGTTGTGCGCTCGTTCCAAGTTCGTCCGTGTGGCGGCAGCAGCGTCACGCCCTCGTTGTTTTCCCTAGCGCGGGTCGGTCGGACCAGTGGCGTATGTCAGTGAGTGCGCTGCTAGGTTGTCGCGCCGCCCGGAATCTGGAAGAAGAGCCGAAGTAAGCCGGTGATTCGCCGAGTGGATTTTCCTCAAGTCGTGGTTTCGTTGGGAGAGCGGTGCCGTGGGTATATCGCGCGAAAACCGACCCGAGTAGTTCGTTGAGGAGAGGCGCGCGCGCCAGCGCTAAGACGCGACAACGCCGCACGAGCGTTTCCTGTTATCGCGGCCGGCAAGCACTAGCAATAACACACAGCTAGCGTTTCGTCGGTCGTCGACGAACGAGCCGGGCGCGCGATGCTTTTTACGCGCTTACGTGCCGCGCCAGGCAATCAACGAAATTATCGTCCGTGTCCGTACCTGTTATGCGGATGGATAGGACAGGATACGACGGCGGTCGCTCCGCCGATCAAGCATGAGCAAGCGACCTTTCGATCGCTTGGAAGTCGCAAATCCCTCGCGACTTCGCTCTCCAACCTACACGCAATTTAACAAAACTAAATTCAAAACGCGCCGAGCGCACTCTGCATCGATTTTGCATTACTAAGCCATTGGAAATCTGCTGGCGCACCGCGTGTTGTTTTTTTATTAATTCATTCGCATTAGTCATTTTCACGGAACGCTCGGCCCAGCGCGGTGAAACTAGCGATGAATCAAGAATGTACGCGGCGAGCGAGCCAAACGACGTCCTTGTTACACTTCGCTGCGGTTTTCTATTCGATTCTTTCGCGCGCTCACCAGCAACACGGCGGCGTTTTTTCGCTTCCTTCGCTTTCGCGAAACTTTTTATTGCATCGGTGCGTTCTACATTGCATTTCAATTTTTAATTCGGAACTTTTAATACGTACGCCGGAGAAATGAACGCAAAAAACACCAACTGACGACGCTTGAGCGTCAGTTGATGTTTTAATTAACAAGCCGCGGAAAGGTCCAAGTCAGCAATGACGTTCGTTTACTTAAGTTTAAACTCCGTGGAGGGGGTAAGGGGATGAATAAGCGATTTATTATTTAAACGACCGACGCAACGCAGACTACCACAGCCCAGATGCATATTGCATTTATCAACTCTCATGCTATTACGGAGAGAATCGCGAAGAGACGGATAGGATGGATTATGCGCTCATGGGGGCCAAACGTGGACAAACCCTCATCAGCAATACACAACGCGCGATATATACGCAAACGTGCAATCACAAAGGGTACACCAGTACGGCAATACAATACGTTTGAATTGAAGCCTTGGATACCATTTTTTGAAGACCTATATTCGGGGAAGGATCATTTAAACCCTACCCGAATATACACAATGTCACTGGCATAGAAAAATTGACATGCACCGCACATCGTACATTCCTTGCCTTAGCTGTGCAAACCAAACGCATCTACCCTCTGCATGGCTAACGAAAGAGGGTAGTAGAAACCGAGATCCTAGTACAAAAGATTCCATGATTTCGAACCTGAACCTAATGCACATTGCCCTAACCGCTCGTAAAATGCTTTCTTTACCCATGGTCAAGATTCGAATGTTGTCAACTTCAAATATTCAAAACTTTCCGTAAACTTAAAGTTTAAAGCATGACAAATATCATTTTCGAACCTTTCTAAAACTTTTTTGTTTTTACAAGAAAGGCGGAAAAATGTTGTATGGTCGTTTGGCAGGAAATTTCCACGCATCCACATTGGGTCGGATCGGGCTATCGATTAGTGACGGAACATTTTCGAATTTAATTCGCCACGACGCCGATAATTAGATTCCGTTGATTAATTTCGTCATTTGAACGCGTTTGGCCGTTCTGTCGTTCGTTTGCTGACAGAAAAAAAACAAAGTAATTTCGATTTCCGCTGCGCTGGGGCGCATTTTCTCGTTGTACAATTTCGCATACAGAAAACAACACTTTCATTTCAAAGAATTTTCCGATTGAAATTATTTATTTAAAAATATTGATTGTCGTTTGATTGTCATAATAATCAAACGTGTATTTAAATCGTTTATTAATTGTTCGTAATTAAACAGTGAGGAAACATTAAAAACGTATGGCAAAGAACAGCTTGCATGCGAGGTAAAACCTCCGCAAATGCTAACATTTATACTAAACGCATTGGTATCGTCAATTTTTATTTTGAAATAAAAACAATATTTGAAGAAATATAAATATTTTGAATTTGTTTTAATTTTAACATTAAACACATCCAATGAGTGTAAGAATAAATTCGTCATAAAATCAATAATAAGTTGAAATTAAACATTTATCGTCTAATGAAAACTTGTGAGTTTAAGTATAAAGCGACAATTCAAAACTACAGCGTTGTTGGTTCGCAGCTTGAAACGAACGATCGTACGAGTAGTACGTTGAGAAAACAGAACATAGCGAACCGAGCGAACAATTCACAGCGCAACGGTACGACCTGTATATTACAGGCAGAAACAGGCACAAGCCACCGCCTGCTTGCATTACGTCGTGTGCTTGGTACGCTTGCTGCGCGCTGGTTGGCCGGCTGCACGTTGCGGCTGTACGGTTTCGTTTCGTTCCGCACGTATCGGTCTAGCCTTGTGCATGTGCCTCGCGTGTCCTCGGGTCTGCTTGTTTGCTGGCTGCTACGCACGTAGCATGCGGGTTGCGGGCAGCGCAACACCAACGTCGGAGATGTATGAGAACGCCTGCCTAGTGTACGAGCCAGTGGCGGGTACTGGCCGTACTGCCAGCCGGCAATGCCTGAACGCAACGACCCGAGCGAATACACCGGGCTGCGCTGACGCTGCACGTCTACCAGACCGAAGTCGCTGGCTGGCATTTTAGCCAGCGCAATTCAAAAACTTTAAAATCATAAAGTAAAATTTACATTCACAAAAAAATCTTATAATTTTTTAAAATTAAAAATGTTGTTTATTTTTTAATATATTGATTAGTTAATAATTTTTTTATACACTTATTGTATAGTTATAAACATTTATCGCGCCGCCCCCTCCAAAATCGGCTGCGCGTTTCCTCGGAAAAACGCGACACCGACTGGCAATCGCCCCAGCTCTCGCGCTGCTATTTGATACCGCTGTTTGCGCCCGTCGAGCGTTGAAAAACATCAACATCGAAACGACGTCGCCGTCGGGCCGCGCCGCAAACGAGCTCCGCTGTCGCTCGTTTCGTTTCGATATTATATCTGAAGCTACATACGCCAAGTCGTGTCGTAGCGCACGAGCGATGGAAAACCGTCAAGTGAAATGAAGCCCCCGATGACTCGCTTGGGCCAAGGTCTAATGTTAACCGACCGACGAGCGCACACCGAGTCATACAACTACCAACCACTCCTGCCACTGCTCGACTGCAAATTGTTGCGATAATTTTAAATGTGCGTCAAGTCACACATTTAACAGTTCACAGTTTCATATTTTCAGCAATCAACACTTCATTCACAAAAAACTCTCACAAATTTAACAAAACTACACTAACAAATTTAGTTTAGGTACCTACTTTATAATTTCCGATTGTGGTCGAATTAAAAGCCACCTGCTATTTTTTCAGGCTTTGCAGCATTCATACAAACAAAATTGTTGAAAAAAAAATTATTTGTTTTATAAATTTTTAATTCAGTGCCACCGGAGACAAAACGGATTTTAAATGTTAATCTTTTATATTCAATTTGAGACTAATTAAATGAAGAAAACACTGCCGTAATGCGTGCGAATTGAATCAGATCTCTAATTACGCATTGTCTTTGCAGATATTTCATTCACAACAATTACCAACTAAAAAATGTTAATGCCGAAACGTAAATTTAACCAATTAAAGGTTAAAATAGTTATAATTTGACATACATCTTTAAATTATGTGTGGATTCAAAAAAATTCAAATATCAACTAGTGTTCGCGCAAATTTTGAACATAGTCTCATTTACTTCACTCTGATTGGCTTGCAGCAGCTGTCAAACCCGTGATATTCACAAAAAATGCAAACAACATCATAATATTGATTAAAAGTTGTTGTTTTTGTGGAAATCTTTCAAAAGGTAAACTATTTATCAAAGAATGAATCATGCATGGTGTTGTAAACTGGAATTTGCTATTCTAAACCCGTGTGTCGACTTACCGAATTAATGCATGCATTATTATTTATGTCTTAATCATACTAGAATGTGACTCCTTAGGGAGTAATCATATTGTTGTTGTCCCCTGGACGAACAACATGCCACACAGTATTCACAACAAAATTCATATTGAATTTCCACAGAAAACAAGAACGTTCGATTCAATATTATGATGTTGTGAATTACGTGAATTGTTTCGTGTAAAATCAATTTAATATCAACGATAAATTGCTACACGTAACAACACCGTTCAGATGCAGATACATATGTTGTATATAAAGACATAGATACTCGATAAAATATAATGTAATAAAAAAAAATCTCGTGCGCGCCGGCGCTGATTGCGAATTCAACGTGAGAGTACAGACCATCGCGATATTATTATATTATTCGACTTGACAAGCACGTGTGTTTTCGCGGAGCACATGTAAACTCTTCACGTACACAACGCCGAAATAATCTCACATCTATGCGTCAGGCCGCACGACACACGCATGCCGACGCTCACTCACCCACACAGAAATCATGCATACATACTCACAAATGCACACACACACGCACACATTGACGGACGGGACACCCGCCTTGCACTTACCAATGCTGAACGTGTTGACAATGTTGCTCGGTCGATTTAAATCCTTATATCACGAATCACAACCACTTTATTATTCAGCGGCGTGCGGCTGCTGTGTATGCCAGAGCGGATATAGCATACGATGGAGTGCAGATAGTGCGGACGACGGGGCATGGGGAACGGCCGATGACGAGAGTAGCGCTTGGTAAATGTTTATTAACAATTTAGTACTTGTAACGCCATCTAGAGTGTAATAGAAATTAAGGTGGTTTTTACTGTATAGCTCTCCTATAGTAAAAAGAGCCTTAAAGCGTTGGGCCATTTTTAGATTTTGTTCAATAGGTATTAGAACTGCTATTGAAGTGGATTCTTTTAGGATTTAGTTTAAGAAAAGAAAACAAGACAAAACAGAAGTTAACAATATTTAAGTTTTAATTAACAAGTATGCGTTCTACAGCTAATTATTGAGGTCATCTGAAGAATTCTTGTAGACAAAGATTTCATTCATTGGCTCTGTGAAGTGCGGATGAAAGGACTCACCGCAGTGAAGGGCCTTAGAGCAGGATCGGCACTTGGGAGAGATCCACTAGTTGCTGTTCGAATAGCAATATTGCTATTAGGCCTATAACAATCAAAATATGAATATTTCTGCAGTAAAACCTTCGATGGCCACGTAATATCTTACTTGAGTAAAGTGTTCGACTCTTTTTCGACAGCTTTAAGATCATTCGTAAAAGCAACAGTGCGATATTTGCACTTATCCCTAGAACTGTACTTATCCAGGATTCCATTGTATATCAACAAATCATCCAATAATATCTAAAACCAAATAAATATTAAGGATATAAAAATAAAAGTTGTAATAGAACTGATTGGATTGGATCAAGAATTTACCCCAAATTCCTTAATACCCCGTTGTGGATTTTTCGAATAATTCCAAAATTTAATAACAGAAACCATTACAGGTTGATCTAGAACCACATAGATCCTATTCAGAGATTTCGGTATAACAGGAGCTAACCAAGAGTGTAATCCATCATCATTATCGTTAACATCGTCTATAAGTTTATCTGGAGTTCGCATATCACCGGTAACATCCGGTAACACGTTAATACTTTCCGGGTACGCACAGATATCTATAACAATCCTTATTAATTATATCATTTCTAATCAACCTTTACAAACCAATGCTTACTGCTTTCGTCCAAGACCAATTTACGTCCTTTATGGTCATAAATCACTAACCCATTCAATCCACAATAATATTGATCGCCCCAAGTGGAATAAACCACAATTTCTAACACAAATCCTTCTGGTAGCAATAGACCCTCATGAGAATTACTTAAATTGCTGGATATTATAAAGCTGGGAATGCGTTCAACTTTATGTACCAAAGAATTACTGTCCCCTAGAAGTATTTCCTGCACAAAGTCATAATTCACGTTTCCGGGAGCTCTTCTTAGAAAGAAAATAGCGTCTTTAGTTAATGGGTTTGATACAGGACAACCGTCAAGAAGAATTTTCAAGCGAGATACCCCAGCGTAGGTCATTTCTAAGTTAGCATTATAGTTCCATATTCGTAGGCCTAGAATTATCGGGCATTAGAAGATTTACTGAATCTCAAAAAACGTTATCTAATTATCTAATTAATAGCGTAATCTATAAATACCAGAAATATAAATAAATCTATCAAACTCCAGAGTAATTTTTATATGTTGCCCATAATTGCTTTGGGTGAACCACATATGATTTCTATCTACAGTAACGTTTTCATCATCAAAGAGTCGTCGTTGATGTAAACGGTCAGAAGGAGTATCACATTGAATGTAGTCTTCTTTAATAGGAACTGGCAGATCTCCAGCTTCAATAATTTCTATCCCTGTAAGACCTATCACATCAGCAAATCCCCAGTTGGATATCAAAACTATTTCAAGTTTTTTGCAACCAAGTAAGATTTGCTCGTTGGAATCATCTTCTGGGTAGGTAGACCTAAACGGTGATTGTCCTGTATGAGGTCTTATACCATTCTAAACAACCCAATAAAACATTAAAACACAAGATACTTCTATATATTACAAATAAAGTTAGACTTACGCTTGTTGCAAGAACAAGAGCAGATGTCATTGGTCTTTCTTCTGTTATAGAAGGAGAATCTAATTTGGCTGATGTTAGGGTTGGATAAGCATGATCATTCTGAGAAATTGCTTCTAAAATATCTTCGTTTACTGTAAAAAGTATAGTCTAAAAATTGAATTGGTTTAATTGGACTTGTTATTTTGTTCGTAATTTAACATTTACATCTCCAAAGGCGTCAACGCCTCCTATAATTCCTCCACAGGCTTTAGCAATTTCTCCAACAAAAATTTTCTTCCCATCCAACTCCATAACTACATCTTTAGATCCTCTATAACTATGAATTCTTGATTTGTTGTAGTTCTGCAAAATGAGTTGTTTGTTAAAAGTAAAATTAGTAAAAAAAAGTAAAAAGGTGTTTAGTTATTTGTGACAAACCCAAAATCGAATCATTGATATAACGCTCATGTCTTTAAACTCAATGTTAATGACATGATCTTCACCCTTAGTAAATGGTGCTAACCATAGATGAACATCATCTTGGGTTCTGTTCACTCCATCTAAAAGGTTTGTTACAACCCTGGGATCATTACAACACTCTGGTAGTATGTTAACATCACTAGGGGTTGCTGTAATCTAAAATCATCATTTTTCTAATTTGCCTATTTCACAAAAAATGGAGTTTTGTTGTTTTATTTTAAAAATTCATGCATGATTCGTAACGTGACATACTTTTTCAACCACAATAAGTTTTCCGTCCTCGCCGAACAGTTCAATGCCGTTCAAACCCACATAATATTTATCTCCCCAAGTGGTCAAAATAGTAATTTTCAAATGCTTTCCTGCCGGCAGTTCTGGTATAATGAAAATATCATCGGTGGAATCTTTCTGAAACTTTCCTTGCTTCTTTTTACTGGAAATCTTTTCGTTCTCCAGCAACAGTTCGTTGATGATTTGCTGCCTCAACTCGTTTTCTTTCGCAACTTTTAATTTGTAATCCCCAATTCCACGTGAACTTAAACTCTCCTCACTTCCATGAAAATCTTTTTCCCTTGACATGCGCGAGTTATATCCCATAAAAATATTCTCCGTTGACTTGGACTTACTGATGGTGTAAAAATTATTGATAGTTTTCGATAGCATATTTTGCGGGAGCATACTAGCCGGTTCAGTTGCTTTACGAATTTTTGAATAAACATACTGTGGCATATAGGTTGACATTTCACTGCGACTACGTAAGTTTGGCACTTCCGGGTGACATATTGTCGGGCTGTACGCACCTTCTGATGATGAGTTGGTTGAATTTGTTGGGGATATTGGAGACAATGTTGGGTCAAAATTTTCTACCAATAATGAATAAATTTAATAGCGAAACTTTTAAACCTTCAAAAATATTTACCATTTAATCGTTTTCTTTCTGTCAAATTATGTGTTTTGGCACTATCCAGTCGTCCTTTATGGTTTTGTTGAAATTTACTTAAACTTCTCCAGGACTTTTCCAACTTATCATCATTCCAATTCGGCATGGCGCGTTTACCTTGATCGTCAAAACGTGGCACATTTAATTCAAACCCCTTCTTTGTTTGAGGTGTTCCTGTTCCTGCGTCAGATCCTGCTGAATTTAATTGTGGCTGAGCTCGCCTTCCATATCTAGCCGAAGAGTTTGGGCGTCTACGAAATAAATTAATACAAACAAAATCGATTTTTTCACTTCGAAGCAACACTTACGATAATATTAAACTTTCCGATCCATTTATCAAGTCTAAACTTTGCAAACTTTCCCCGAAATTTAACAAACTGGATCTGCGACTTGAATCCAATTTATCTGAACGGTCATCCTCGGTATCCGTGGATGTACTGCACATAATAGAAAACGATTACCAGGTTGAGAAACAATTTAATTCTTTGAATATTTAATGAGATCGCGACAATTTCCAAACGTACTTATCCTTAATTTCGTTTAACCACTTCGGTATATCCTGTGACGTCCTTCCCTGACATTGAGACGATGCACGCTCGGATTCGTCCATGCTTTCCATGGCATGTATCCCACAAGTGTCCAAATTTTAAAATCAAATTTTGGCCGAAGTAATTTGGTAATTCTACACCCAAATTGCACTTAATTAAGAGGTGCAGCACATAATTAATTCACAACAGACGAACGAATGGTTTTCTATCATTTACGTCGCGCGGTAAACGGGTCTAAGGAAATAATTATGGTGTCATGGTTATACAGAGAGAACTGAATACTAAACAGTTGTCCGAATGAACATGTATGGTTTGTTTGTGTTTCAAGTTGGCGGCGGTTACCAAGACAACAGTGACATGTGTTTGGTAATACAATACAAACTAATAAGTGGAGGTCTTACCAGACCATATCCAATCCCAAGAGAATTGTCTTTGTTTTTAGTTAGTATTTATTTAAAAATTCAATAAAAATTGAACAAATCAGGAAAGGAAAACAAAGAAAAACGTAAGCAATCGATTTTTTTTCTTGTTTCTTTTTAATTTATTGTGCGTTACCTTAAAAATTGGCTTGAAAACACGTGGATTTTAACTCCTCCTATTACTTCAACTTCAACTTGAACTTCTACACTGTTCTTTCTACACCTCTCTTCCTTGCAGTTTCATTATTGTGAAGTGGGCGTTTAAACTACATGTCCCTTGCTTATGGCTTTGATAACGCATGCAAAGGCGCTGCTAAATATGAAAATTGACATGACTAACATATGTCTGCGCTCTCACAAACTGTTCCATTTTAAATAATAGATAAGTTATTCGTTATTAATAAATCAACTGTTATTGTTATGCTCTGCCCTATTCCAATACTCAATAGTTTCGTAATGATTGATTTGTTAAGCTAACATTTACAGTATGAATACTCAGAAAGTCAGAAAAACAACTATTACAAACGTACTTTTTTTGTTATGTCAATAAAATTTAAGAAATTGAGTTAAAATATAAAATATCATTACAAATTAAATTTTTTTTTGCTTAAACAATACTTTAAATTCATAAAAATAATATGCCGTTTGATTTATAGAAAAAAAATAATTTTAAAACGTTTAATTGTTGATTTTACTACAACGCCAGCTATAACTGCATTCAACGCTGTGTCGTACATATTATACTTTATATATTTACAAGTCTACAGCGAATACATATTCTATACGCGCTGTAATTGGCTAGAAGTGGGGGTCAACGCTGCGTCGTACACATTGGAAATTCATTATGGCCGACTACCATAAGAATACACAGGCCGTTGCTAAGGTAGAAATCAACATTCCCTAGCAACCAGTTATAGTAGGGATAGTAGTCAAACGCAGTTCTCAAGTGTACGGCGAATACAAATACGCGCGTCTCCTTGACATCTCCCACTACTCCATACCCTCCATAGTAAGGAAGTGCAACAAAATTATTTTGCTAGAGCAGATAGATAATTTAATTGATTATCTAATCCAGTTTACACGTTAAAAATTAATTATTTTAACACGGAATATTCTTCATCTACATATGGTTTCGACTCAAACATTTTTATTAGGATTTATTTCAAACAAATAAAACAATTATTGATATTAGTAAAGTATTTTCTAAAGTCTAGACTTTTATTCTGCTTGGTCTATCCAGTTTACATTTACATTCAGAATATAGGTTTATCAATATAATACAGTTCAATTTACATTATATTCCTGCAGTTACAATATTCAATCAATATTGATTCAATTGGCTCAATTAAATACAATTTTCATGAAAAGTATTAGAAGTTACCCAAAAAATCCACAAATCAAAGCAAGTAGGTAATGTCAGTGAACTTTTTCATATTTGGCACCAACCATTATACCTCTGTATTGATTGATTATACAATACATAATTGAGATGGTCACAATTTAATTGATTTTTTAATTGCAATCATACAGAAGATGATTTATAATGCCACAAAATTTAAATTAATGATTATTCTTGATTAGCGAATACATTCAACAATGTTTCCGATAAACTTTTGATTAGCACAAATTTGACAATATTTTCTTATACATATCACAAACAGTGTATACAAGTAATGATTGTACAATCGAAAATGTCATAATTCGTTAACATACACATACATAGATACATTTTACATAAAATAATGTACTAAAAAGTACACATCGATTACAGATACAAATAAAACTATCATCAGTACCATTTTTTGTTGACAAAAAAACATATATAGTATAAATATTGACTAAAAATATAAAATATATTTATTTACATATAATAGTTAACATTATATATAGTATAGTATACCCTAAACATCCATTTGAATTTACTATTTTTTGTATAAGTGGAACATCAAATATTAATCCTAATTGTTTTCTCCCTAATTCCGCCTTCCAATTGGATGCAATTTTGTTTCACGTTTAAAACATTTATCAAATTTTATAAGTCGAGTAAGATAAGTCGTAAAAACGTTACAAATTCCTTAATTTTTGGGATTTTCCAACAAACGAAACGTTTGAAAACGTAAAATATTTTTTGTTGAATTGAACGTTTTCTCGAGAATAATCCATAAAACCTATCTGATAAGAATTTACGCTATCGGTCCCTTGATTTAATTTTGAGTTCGACTTATCAGATTCTAGAATGGTTGGATTTGAATAGACATTTATACAGATATTAAATTCATTATAATTACTTCCGGGGCGCGCCGTTATCGTACATCTAAAAGTTCACAGTTTTCATTGAAATCACAATTTTGACACACTATTTAGTTACTAGTACTAGAACTAGAACTAGTAAGTAAAGTGATCATTAATAACATTTTTTTGAACGAAAATGAATCAATCTTTGTGTATTTGACGTTTTTGATTCATCGACGAAAAGTCTAGACACTTCAGTCTTCAGTTTGGGCTAACAAATTAAATGTTGTTTACATTTGTTTGTGTTTATCTATAAAACGAACCTGATATTGTAAATATTAGCCCATGAAATGTGAGTATTAACTTTGCGGTCACATAGCGTGATGTTACACCATTAAAATCAAAAAACAACAAAGCTTAATTCATTTTCGTGTCGTGTTGTACTAAATAGTGTACAAATAACAATTATATAACATTTTAGATTTATCGCGTAGTAAATCATTTACAATTCACAACGTCAATTCCACTATTCCACAATTCGCAATCATTTGTAAATCAACGTCGAATATTTATTCGCTTCATGCAATACTCGTAATCTCTATTTGGTAACCTTTTGGAACAAACGTGATATCAACTCAATCAAATTCTTGACCTTAAACAGTTTTTACTGATAAGACAATTGAGACATCAGTTTCAGTATGAAACATACAAATTCAAATAAAACTTTTGTTTGGAAGTATTTGTTAATATTAACATTTAAAATTCTAATAATTGTCATAAATGTTTGAAGGTTTCAGAGAGCTGCTTCTTTAAAACTTTAAATAAAATTGATACAAAGCTTTTTTGTTGTTTTTGCTTTGTTAGGTTTATGCTTTATGGAAGCGCTAAACTATTTGTACTCACAACTTATTGTTGTTATGGTATTTTTACGTAAAATTCGAAGACACAACTAATAAATGCAATTTGAACGAGTGATTAATTGAGCGCCGTATGTGGAAAAAATTAAACAAATGTCTCGTGGCTTTTTATCGAAAGCCTTACAGCAATCAATCTCTAGATAATTAATCCTTGAGATAACAACCAGTTTGTCTTACTCACGATCAATTCAATCGCTATTTGTAATATTGTAATATTTACAAAGTTCAACAATATTACAGTCATTAAATAATCCATTTTTTTCAATATTATTATCTGATCCTTAATATTTAGCGACGTTTTCTTTAGTATTTTATATTGTTTGATTCGTGTACTCTATAAATGTACATTTCGGATTGATACTTGGATTATTGTTGTGTTTCGTGTAAATTTGTTCATTAAAAATGTTCAACATCACAGATTCTAATGTATATCTCCCTAATTATGCATCGTATCGAATTAATAATCAATTAATTAGAATTGTATATAAAAAATATTGTAGTAAACAAAACTGGGCTACATTGCATTTCAATGTTTTGCTTTGTTGTACTTAAATTGTTCTATAAATATTAAAATTATGTCACACAACTTATTACTTTGGTATTTTGGCTGTAGGTAGTATACAACAGTTTTGTTTTATGAAAACAAATTCAATTCTGTGTTTGATTCAAATACTTATTTTGATTTTGACACATTGGTTTCGTTTTAATATCAATCAAGTGCTTTTTACGTTTTGTTTCTTCTATCATCGCCGTAAATTGCTAACACGCTGTTTTTTTTTTACTTAATTATGATTCGATTCTAATTCTCAATCTATAAGTAAAACTTGTAAAAGTTTTGATACAAACGTCGGTGAAACAGTGTTTTCGGTAAAGATTTTTGGCGAATTGTTGGAAATGCTATTCATAATTCTTGGCGAGTTGCCGATATATTCCCGTCGAAGTCGGTATGTTCTCCTGGTAATTTATAGAGATGTGTTAATATCGCATAGTAGTGTACTGTTGCTCCGGCGATTACAAAAAGATGCCAAATTGCGTGCGCAAATGTAATGCGCCCGTCGGCTTTGAAGAAAAACACCCCGCAGGTGTAGAAGATTCCTCCAAGTTTTAACTCGAACATTGCTGAGGAGTCAACCTAGGGTTTTATAGAAGTGTTATTGTTAAGAAATTTGTTGGTGTAGATTTATTGGTGATGAAAATAATAACATACCTCCGAGAATATCGCCACAGCCGGCATGATACCAATAAATAAATACAAGCATGTTTCAAGACACTTGTATTGTTCGTGGAAGGTTTGTTGATAGACGATGCCCAAAAGAGCAAAGAGCCATATCAACCAACGCATTGAAATCGCCCATCCGCCGATGGGCATGTGACAAAGCATTAACCAAGGGAAGTAGGAACCGGCGATGAAAATATAGATCATGGCTCTATCACAACGATGGAGGCAATCTTTTAAATGCCTACAAATAATCATTAATTAATAATTGAATTGGGTAAATTCTTGCACATTTTTATGCAAGTTTTTTCTTTGTAAGTTTACCCGTTTTTGTTTCGGAAAAACACACAATGGAAGCATGTGGATATCGAAAACAAGAAAATTAATGTCGCGCCATAAATTAGTGCGGCAAAAAGTTGCATAAAAGTCTGTGATCGATGGCACAATTGGTACGTGCCAATGATACAGGGTAAAATTGCAATTCCATGCGTGACGATGTTGGCAATATGCTCAATCGTTGTGGGACAGTAGGCTTCCTTCGGTTTTGGTTTTCCATTTTTCCAATGGATGCTAAACATTAAAATAAAATTAATTATAACGTTAAGTTATTATTTATGTTGTCATATTTAATTTAGTTGATAGATAAAAATAAGGATAAGTCTAGATAAAGAAAAGAGCTATAACCAAAAAAAATTAGAAAAACAGCAAAAAAAACGTAAAAAAGAACAGGAAGAGATGAGAAAATCTACAAAATGACAATGAAAAGTGTAGACAACTTTAAGATGCGCTAGAACAAATGAGAAGACGTCTAAATAAGAAAGAATATGAAAATAATATGAATATTCCTATAGCCTGCCATTGTTCGTAATAACTATTTGGTAACAATGATACTAAATTGCTTGGACATAACCTTCAAACAATGTCAAAACTAACTGATAACCCATATTGTTAGTATTTTCTTTATACAAACAGTACGAGCCAAAACAAACTTAAAATAAATTAAATATTGACCCGGTAATTAAACAGTGTATACGTCCGTCAAGGTATAAATGTATACATCACGTACAATTAAATTACACTCGTTATAAAACTCTATTTACGATGGACAAATTAAGGTGGCGTACTTAAAACACAGTTAATTTTACTGTTAATTAAAGTGTGTTAACAAAGCAACACATTCAATTCAATATCAGGTTTATCAATATATAAATTAAAGTCTGATATTTTAAAATTGATAAAAATATATTGATAATTATTAATAAATGATTAATGAATGATTAAAAACGTGACACGATATTAAGTACCTACTTATACTTTTTTTAACTAAAGAATTACGAGTGATTACAACCAAAAATTTTGGTAAATAAAAATTAAAAAATAATATAATAATACTACATTTTTTACCGTTAGACTGTAAGTTTTATGATAATAATAAACATTTTACGACCAATTCTTTGGTGAGAATTAGTTTTTATAATCAGTTATTGATTTTGACAGTAACTTTTTGACGAATGTTTTAAATATTGAAATCTACAAAAATAATGGAATATTAACGTGCCAAGTACACGACTTTGAGCACACGTATTCGTTGTTTTATTTCTAAATTTATAAATATAAAACAGGAAATTTTGATTTCAATCTACGACACGACCTGCTCGATTTTAATTTTAGTTTTGAACACAAACATTACAATTTCACTAGCCAAATTTCAACAAATAACATAGCCAAGTCCAAGTTCGACTACTATTCAAGAAAACTTAACTTCAATTGACCATTTTAAAAAAAATTTTAAAAAAAACACGTTTGTTTTAATACGTATTTTTTTATTTAATCATCAATTCAACGTTGTTATCAAGGTTTCAAAATTAACAATAAAATTTTATATTTATTATTATTATCTTTAAACAATTTAATTGAAGAATAAATATTGCAATTCAATTACAATTAAAATTCGTATCATGATAAGTTTTGGTGTGTTTTAGTCTCGAATTAATAAAAGTTCGAATTACTTCAAATACAAAATATTTATAAGCTGCAATTTGTGATTTGATAAAAGTAAAAGTCAAATAATTAGTAACGTTTTTAATTGGATCAGTCCTTAATTTTATTAATTAATTAAACAAAATTTATTAAATATAAAACAAAATGCATTATTTCACAAAGTATTTTAAATATTTTATTGTTATTTCAAAAATAAATTTAATAGTTAAAAACAAAATAGTATCGTTGTAAGTTTACACGTGCATTAGTCTCAATGTTAGATTAAAAGCGATAAAAAAAGAAAATATTTACAAATTGCTGTTATTATTTTGTATTTGAACAAATTGATTTTTTACAATTTTTAAACAAAACCAGGCTTTTGAATGAAGTTTTTCGAAGTATTTGTGTTAGTTATTTAAAAAAACAAAAGAATTGTGTTTAATTTATACGTAGTTTACGAAATTGGTACAAATTTGCATCACTTTGTATAAATTTTAATTTTAGACACAATTATTTGAACACAAAAATTATATTTGCAATTCAAACTCATTATTAACTCAAGTATGCTTGTTTTTTGTTAACTTCTATAAAAAATAAACAAAAATATTACAGTTGTTGTAAGGTAAAGATTTAAAGATAAAGATGCGAATGTAAAAGAAGAATAACGTGGTATTTTGAAAAATACTTGTAAACATTACTTACTTTTTGAGATCGACGCATGGAATAATTCGTTTGGAGAGTTCTAGGCATTGTTGAACAATGCTGGTGTTATCTATCATGCCTGTAAATTGATTAATCCGCCTTAGAATGAAAATTATTGTTATTACAAACTACAAGGCGAGTGACGAGTAGCGACGACGCGCACGACGACTCGCCACCGACAGAACGCGCAACGAAATGAAACCGAATTATATCACCCAGCGTCTAGCACGTTACGTACATTTTATATTTCAATCGCTTCAATCATTTCAATGTTTCATGACTCGCTCTGGCCCGTGTACATCGCACATGCTTCATGCTTACGTTGGTAAATTGCCGACAACCGCAGCCGTCGGCTACGCGGTTCGCGGGTACACAGTTCAGCTGTGCGGTTTTTTCGCAACAATAGATTCTAGGCAACCCAACTTTAAAGGTCTAGGACGTCTAGGTAAGTAAATCAAAACGGTTATGCATTGTAGTATTGTACTTTTCCCAGACTCATACCCAGACCTAGCAAGACCCAGCCCATGGTTTACAAAAGTAGGTACTGAAGAAGTAATAAAAGCTTTACGAGCTAAACGAAATATAGTTTTGGGTAGTGATCGATTTTAGAAGCCTCATACGAACGTTTCGTGTCTGGTTTAATATAACTCTCATGCACGTTGGTCGAAAATGTGTAAAAATATTTCACTCACCAGGAGATTGTTTTGAAGGAACTGTCAAACGCGTAATGGTTGTTTGTTGACGATTGTCAAGTGCACATTTCGTTCTTGGCGCAAGCGTGAACGCGGGATTCTCTCACAATTCCACAGATTCACTCAGGTTGTTTCGCAATTTTAAGAAGACGCGGAAAAGCGCTTCCGGTGTCGCAGCGCACGAAGTTTTATTTGAGTTTTGAGTTTGACAAATGGCTCCCAGCGTGTAGATTTAGATACGCATCAGCATCAACTAACAGGATGGTCATGCGTGCATGGCGTGCATTATTTAGTTTTGGTTGGGGATTCCATTCCATTCCGTTAATCCCCATCCCAAAGCCAGTTTGTGAACGACTTGAACAACTTCGAACAACTTGTATTGCTTCCATTTGCGTCTGTAGCATACACAATGTGGCGTCGGAGAGCAGAGAGAGAGTGACGCGCAGTTACCTCGCATTTACTTTAACGTCAATGAACGTTAATTTAATTCAGAGTCATTAAATTCCCTATTATTCTTAATTGATTTGCAGCTGTTCACACATTGATAACAAGTCATCTACCTGTGGTTCACAAACAAACAAATGATCCGCCTTGTTTTGAACAGTCGGCTACGCTCCACCTACTTTTTCAGTCACCACGCAGTATTGGCAATGCAAAAAGAAGGAATCATCTTGCTACCAATCGATCTCCCACCCAATAGTCTTCGAGAGATTCTTGATGCAAACCCCAAATATTATCTCGCTTGTTATTATTTTATTTTGTTGCACTATACGTTGCGTTCCGCTAAATAACGTTAAAAAAATATAAATAAAATAAATTATAAAACTTTAAAGCAAGAATGTGATGTGAAATACTAACGCAGCAAAAATTGTTTATACCTCAACTTCCCCAAATAATGAAATAATGCATTTTATGCTAAATGTAAAAAAATGTCGTCATCATATACTTACTAAAATCTACAATTAAGTGGTTTTGCTCGTAAACGTTCTTTTGTTACAAAGCTATAGTGAAAAATACAAAAATAGTAACTTGAGGTTATCTGAGATTAAATAATTAAACGTGACTTTCAAAATTTATATCCACGTGCTTGTTGGTTGCATTTTACCATTGGAGCATTGCAGTTATAGAAGCGCAAATTATTTAGTGATATTCGATTACTTTCATTTTTGAACCCCCTGAACGCCTGGGTCATTATCAACAACTGATGACTTGTACCTACGTATAGTTTTGCCCTGAGTACTAACACGAGCCACTAACCAATATTTCGTAAAATATTTACAGTTTCGTTAGAAGAACATTAGTATATTGGACATGAAGTTGAAGGTCATGTTAATTGTTTTTTACGTTATTAAATATTTAAGAGAATATTTTTAACGTAGGAACTTTTTCATTTGAGGTTAGAATCATAAATAAAACACTATTTTAAAAAGTTGTAACAAATAATTTATTGGATATTGTTTATTGAAACTAGGTAGCTTTTTGATAGTGTTAGCTACTGGAATTTACTAAGCATTTGCATTAAGTCCCCATATTTTTTTAATCTTCATTTTTTGTTTTGGATTCACCACTGGCTTCAGGTTTTCTTTCGGGTTTGATGGCAGGTTTAGTCTTCAACATCCTCAGCAGTTTTCCGGACTCAAATAATTCCTGAACGTCGGTACCCCCGCCCAAACATTTCCCTTTCACGAAAACCCTAGGCACTGTTTTCTCGCCAGTTATCTCTCCCAAAATCTGCTGGACAGCGTCAGAATCTTTCCTGGTATCAATGTTTACCAATGTGTATTTGTGGGGAATTTGATCAAAGACCTTAATAAACGTTTTTTTTAATTGAAAATGTACTGCTTTGATTTGTTTACAAATAAAGTGCTTACCTCTCGAGCCATTTTGCAATAAGAGCAATCGGTTTTAGCAAAAATAACCACAGTGTCGCTATTAATCAAGGATTTGACCATACTTCCAGTAGGTGAAGCAACGTCACTTTTGGATAGCTTGGATCCAAAAATGCCCATAATCTTCTTTAAAAACGACGCCATTTTCTAGTAAAAATACGAAAAATTAGGTATTAGCGGAGTGTTATCAATGATGTTAATGTAATTTGATTGTATAAATGTCAGTTATCAAAGGTAAATTGATTTTCATTTAATTATAAACATAGAATTTCTATGGTTACCGCACATTGAACATTCTGAGTGATTCTGAGCCATAAAATTCGGCAATTAAATTTAAATGGCTGTCATGTGGCATTATGACAGATAATTCGCAGGAACGTGGCAACACTGGGGAGTGGTACTTTTAAGGTTAGGATTGAAATTTTCGTAATATAGACAAAACAAGAAAACAAACAAACTGCAAAGCCAATTATTAGACCAAGCAATGGATTTTTGTTAGAAAAAAGGCTCTATTAAACAAACAATGAGGGTGAAAGCGCTGAGTCTTGTTTTGTTAAAGTTTATTGGGAAAGAAATTGAACATACACAGGATCTGAAATAATGTAAGCAATATATTTTTATTATAATGATTAAAGCAAAATAAAACCACTATTAGTTTATTAGTTGGAAATAGTTATTATTGTTAGTATTACTACTATATTGTCTTGAGGACTTAATGATTTCATAAGGAATATCTTATGTAAATTATTAAAAATCATAAAAAATAACTTTATTGCAATCCATGGGTTTTGGCATTTTGTAATTGTCATTGAGTGCTTTAAGCAAAGTAAGTCTCCAGTTTGCCAGATTCAAACAACTGTTTGACATCGCTACCTCCTCCTAGACATTCTCCTTTAACAAAAACTCTTGGCACTGTTTTTGCTCCAGTGATTTCTCCCAAAATGGCTTGTACTTCATCTGCATCCTGTCGGTTGTCAAGCTCAATTGCAGTGTAGTTTTGGTGTATTTTATCGAACACCTTAAAAAAATGAGATTTATTAACATTTAATAGTAATAAATATATGTGAAAATACCAACCTCTTTCGCCATCTTGCAATAGGGACAATAAGTCTTTGAAAAAATAACAACAGTATCACTGTTGATAAGGTCCTTGACCATCAAAGCTTTTGGTGATGCCATGTCAGGATCAATTACTTTTGAACTGAAAACGCCCATGATTGTTTCTTTTACAAAATCCACTGTCTAACGGGGATAAGGATAGAAATATATAAGCAAATGATATTGAATAAAAAGCCACCATGACGCAATCTGTATTGTAAAGCGTGTTAGAAAAAAATGTTATGATCCAAGGTGTATTCCCATAGCGGTAATGTTAACAAAACATAGGGTATATTAGAATTAGGTGTGTTATTTCATTTAACATTTAAGGTAATACTTACAAATTTAAATGTGACTGAATGTAAATATGCGAAATCACCTCCGTCGCGTGACAATGCGATATGGATTTTGTGGGATTTTGCTCACTGGTTTTGCTTTTGACAGAACAACTTTCATAAAAGTTGGCTTTGGTGATGTAAAGTAACCAACATCAAATTCAACAAAATTCCCTAACTATGAACACCGCTTGCTTCGTTACTAATCAAAAATACAATAATTTAATTGTTTTGTGTTATATTTCATGTACTCGTTTTCATGTATACGTTATCCTTTACATATTTTACGGATTATTTCATTCCTAACTATATTAGTTTCAGCTTTTTAGTTTTAATTGTGTGGTTACTACGCACAAGTGTGCCAACTGTGTAGTGCACCACAAAAGTCCCTAGCGGCATGCGCTTGAAGCGTCCATTTTTATTCGATTTTGGTACATTCACTCTCAAGCGCTCAAAACACGCCGAAGGCATCCAAGCGTTCTTCAGATATTTTACGTTTCCCGGTCTTGTTTTACGTATTTCTTGTGCAAGTACAGTGTTGACGTTCGCCACAAACATCGAAAAAGAGTTAAACTGAAGATCACAGCAATGGGAGAGGATTCGAAAGGTAAGTTGTATGCTGATGCATCTACCAACGCCGACATCACTCACGTCAACGTGTGTTACAATTTTATTTACGCGCTTTTTAATGTACAGAGGGTGATCGTGATCGCAAACGGCGTTCCAGAAGTAGAGAACACAGACGCCGCTCTAGATCAAGGAGTAGAGACCGTCGGGATCGTGCACGAAGAAGTCGATCAGGGTTAGTGTTTATTTGATTTAATCTTTGTATGCGTGCGTTGTTTTCTATGTTGGAAGTTTTGTTTCTGCAGGTCAAGACATAAAGCAGTCGGCCATTCACGGAGAAGAAAACCTAGTTTGTATTGGGATGTGCCACCACCAGGGTTTGAGCATATTACGCCTTTGCAATATAAAGCCATGCAGGCAGCAGGGCAGATTCCAGCAAACATCGTCGCCGACACGCCGCAAGCAGCCGTTCCCGTTGTAGGTTCCACAATCACTCGCCAAGCAAGACGTTTGTATGTTGGCAACATACCTTTTGGTGTCACTGAAGAAGAGATGATGGAGTTCTTCAATCAACAAATGCATCTCAGTGGATTGGCGCAGGCAGCCGGCAATCCAGTACTTGCATGTCAAATTAATCTGGATAAAAACTTCGCGTTTTTGGAATTTAGGTCTATTGATGAGACAACACAAGCTATGGCTTTCGATGGAATAAATTTTAAAGGTTTGCTACTGTTTTAATACCATTGATAAAGTTAAACAACATTCAATACTTAATTGGTAATGCATGATGATATAAATCAATAAGGAAACAATTAATTGATTTTTTATTTTGTTTACAAGTAATTGCATGGATTTGTTCAAGGTTTGGTTTAACTGAAACAATCAATCTGTTGTTCGTTTTTGCCTCTTCTCTGCTTTTGTTTAAGTCTAGATTATTTTTGTTTTCTACAGGTCAAAGTTTAAAGATTCGCAGGCCGCATGATTACCAGCCGATGCCGGGAATGGCAGAGAGCGCACTATCAGTGCCCGCGGGGGTTATTAGCACCGTCGTACCAGATTCGCCTCATAAGATTTTTATAGGGGGTTTGCCAAATTATTTGAACGAAGACCAGGTACGTCTAGGCTCTGCGCCGTCAGCGGCATACTCGTATTTTAGCGTCGTTTTAATGTCGGTGCGAGCGAATCTCGCTAATTGGTTCAATACGTTTTGAAAGGCACATAGCACAGAAGTATGAAAAACGTAACGTGAGAAATGGAGATGATTGGAAGCAAAAAGAACACGAACACTTAAAAACGCGCGCGAAAGTTTCAGGTTTCTTTTACAGCCGAAAATCAAGAGACAGTTTGTTCATTGAATGCGTTTCCAGGTTCTTGTTGAAGCTTTTCAGGTTTAATTCACAGCACGCATCACATTAAAGCCAAATACCAAACATACAGTTTATTTAAGAGTTTTAAACTTACATGGTTTGAGTCGCAGTTTCGTTTTCTTACAGTCGCAAGAACACTGCACTGCGACTTGCATGACGTAACTCTAAAACCCTTTCATAAATAGTTATGCGAGCTCGTTCAATTCAATTTAACAAAATATATAAATCCACATTTGACACATCCAAACGAGCAAGAACAAAACAAGTCAGAGCTAAAGCGTCTTACAGGAAATATCTTTTCAGCCTCCCTTGTTTCGTTTTTTTTATTATTATTTTTTAATTTATTTTTACATTTTAGAAGCGCAAGCGATCCCAGCGCAATTACAGAACGATTTGAATTTAATTTTTTCAGCACATTTTCAGCTAATTCGATGATTGCAAAATTTTCAAGCGCAAGCTACGTGGTTTTAGGTGATAGCGTGTCAACCTTCGCTGCGGCTCACACCTAATCATTCTCTGGCTTTATTTATTTAGGATTCATCTAAGATTTTTTACTCTTTTTCAGTCGATCGGTTGCTTGTCATTTGATCGCTGCATTCAATTTGGTTGTAGATTCTTTATAATTTCCTATACAAATTCCCTTCTCTTTTTTCTATTTTATTTTTTACAATGAATTAAACCTGTACGTAATATATTGATGTAAAACTTTGCTTGTTTGCCCTATAGCTAGGGTTTGGGTCTCGGTCCCTACTATTACGGTACCATAACGAGTCGAAACTGACTGGCAATAAACGTATAAACAGATCACCTGTGGACGCAGGCAAGTTACAAACAAAAACAGCTCAAATTCAAGCCGAACAGTTAACAGTCGGCTCAAAGACCAACAACTTGTCAATCGAGACGCCCGCGATTTACTTCATGTCACTCATAGTTTCCCTCTGAAGGATAACTTAATCAAAATTCACGTTTTGGCGATAAAGATCCTTTCAATTTAATAAAGACTGTGATAAATTTATGGTGGTGTCATCTTCAAAATTTTTTGCTTTGTCTGCTTGTCTACGCGATGCCGTGATTAATACAATGTTTCTATAGGTTAAGGAACTTTTAATGTCATTTGGACAACTACGCGCCTTCAATCTGGTTAAGGATTCAGCGACAGGACTTAGTAAAGGCTATGCCTTTGCGGAATATATTGATATTACTATGACGGATCAGGTAACTTTTAGTAAATTTGGCGTTTATTTGAGGTTATAACAAATTTGTGTCTTCAGGCGATTGCTGGTTTGAATGGTATGCAACTTGGTGATAAGAAGTTGATTGTGCAACGCGCTTCAGTCGGCGCAAAGAATAACACGATCGTGCCCAGCGTGCAAATCCAAGTTCCAGGCTTAAGTTTAGTCGGCGCTTCTGGTCCTGCTACAGAAGTACTCTGCTTATTGAACATGGTAACGCCGGATGAGCTTAAGGATGAGGAAGAATACGAAGATATTCTGGAGGATATTAAAGAAGAGTGCAACAAATACGGCGTGGTGAGAAGTATAGAAATTCCTCGTCCGATTGAGGGCGTCGAGGTGCCAGGCTGCGGCAAGGTGTTCGTCGAGTTTAACAGCGTCTTGGACTGTCAGAAGGCGCAGCAGACGCTCACAGGACGTAAGTTCTCCAATAGGGTGGTGGTTACTTCTTACTTCGACCCAGATAAGTACCACCGAAGAGAGTTTTAGGCGCACTGAATTTATCAGGATTTGAAATAGATAACTAGTCTTTCTGTGAGACAACTAACTATGAAGGACTAGGGTGCCACATTAGTGGCGTTATTCGTTTTAATTTGTACTGTGTTTGCTTATTTAGCGTGTATTTTTATGTAGTCCTGACGACCGCTCTAGTTGTGGAAAGTACATGTTCCGTTCTAATTCGTGAAGAATAAGAATATTGAATTCATTAATTTTAATGACCTATCTTCGAGAAATTCACATATGTATTTTATTTGCCATAAACAATAAAATTCTACCTTCAAAATAATTTACTCATTGTTTTGTGACTTCACAAAATGGCGAAAACCAAAACAATTGGGTCATTTCTATAAGAAAAAAGTGAAACTTCATTTATTTAGAATATTAAGAATATATATTTCTAATTTTTTACCATAAACAGATTTAGTTAACATTGTTTTTTTTTTCCTGCATACTCGAATACAATTAATTATAATGCTTCATTTGTTAGATATTTTAAGATAATACGATGACGCGGATGATTTCATTTAATTATTTCATTACGTTTACCGTAGGTAGACTTGTAATTGCAGAGCGCACTGCAACAGCACCTTGAGTCCCGGCATAAACGCAGCGATTTGTGCAAAATCTGGCCCTGAAACTAACTGTGTATGCATTTGCAAACCACCTGAATAATCGCCATGTTGGATTTGTTGAACCATTTGGTGTAGACCAGCCAAAGCGTTCGGTGAAAGCTAAACAAACACATTTTGTTAATTAACAATCACCTTATCCTTACTAAAAACTACAAAAATATACCTTGCGCTCTCTTAGTAAGTCATATAGCGTGTCCAATTTTCTTCCGACATCTTCAATTTTCCTCTTCGTTTGCTTTAAAGTTAAACATTAATTTTGTTAATACAATAAAAGAGAACAATGTGGTTAATTCTTACTGGATTATTTGCGGCTCGTCCACATTGCATCCTTAATTCATCGAATACAGTCTGCATATGAATGTGTTCTTCAGGAATTGGTGGCTTGGGGACAGGCTCGGCGGCAACCTGAGGTGGTGTTTCTTGCTTCGGTGGCACATGTTGTTGCATAATTGGTTGGGTATTGAAGTTACCAAATTGTGGTTGGGCTGTTTGCGGTTGGAACATATTCGGCTGCTGTTCCATCGGTTGCATGGGCTGTTGCGGCATCATAGGTACATTAGGTTGGTTCAAGTAAGGATTGTACGGCTGTGTAGGCGGTGGCGGTTGTGCAGGATCGATGTATCCATTCGAAGCTGGTGTGGCAACTGGTGCGGTACCAAATATCGGATGAGTGATTGGGTTTTGTGGCATATCTGTTTTCGGAAGCTGAGAAGAGATGCAAGGTTAGTAAAATTTATAAACAATGTAGCACAACAAAAATGAAATCAAATAAAAATCAATCCCATCCATGACCTCTGTACAGTCACGTTGTACCGGTAAATAAAATTTCACTCCACACATTAAAAATACCTCCACGTTTCGCTTCCACAACCGCAGACCGGAATGTTCTGCATACATTTTGTTCTCCCCATATGACTAACTCAATATAAATGTTTTAAATAATGACAGGATATATAGTTGGTAAGGTACATACCGACTGTTTGGCTGCTTTATGAAGCACTGGTGGATCGTTCCAGCCAGGGGCAGCTGATTGTGGGAGTGAATTCATTGCCGATGAAGTAGGTGGTGGCGGCATAGCCATCTCGGGCTGTTGGATTGGTTGAGGCACAAACGGTATCGCCTGTGGAGCGAACTGATTCGGCGCAGGTGACATCATGCTCACAGCAGGCGGGTTTACAACGGGATTCATCAGCGGTTGTTGGAATGCCGATCCACCGTATACGCTTCCGTTATTAAAGCTATTATTCCTCATCGGGGAGCCGTAGCCACTTTGTACGGAGGGATCAACCACGTATTTATTTTTGGGCAAACCCACGCCAGTAGACCCACCAGGCCCTACACTCATGGGCCTTGGAGGTTGTGTATTAGTCGGCGGCAAGGATGGCGGACCTGGAGAAGGCGGTTCTTGGGTGAAATTATTAAGCGGTTGTTGCCAGGGTTGGGAAGGTGGTGGTTGCCATGGGGAGGCAGCAGACTGTGCTTGAGACACAGAGAGTGGCTGCCAAGGTTGCGAAGCTACATTCTGTACAATTGGCATCGCAGCGGGTCTAAATGCGGAAGTGATGGAAGAGCGATGAGTGTTTTGGCGACTGCGGTTTTGCACTGGTGCGTACGCTGCTGGTTTATGACCTAGTGCAATGTATAACCTCTCTCGGAGATCAGCTACATTAGGGTCTTTCGATGATCCTAAATAAGACAACGCAGTACTTAAATTTCCTTGTGACGCAAGGATCATTGCGTAGTTCGATAACAAATCGGCAAGACGCCCGGTGACGTGCACTTGTTTTCCTTGGCGTTCCACAGACTTTTGTAAGAAAGTAACAAGTTCGACCAAGTCTTGCAATTCATTGTTAGAAGTGTTGGACTTGTCAGTCCAAGAAGTCACTAGTTTATCAAAACTACCAGCGCAAATATAACAAAGTTGTGCTTCCTGAAGCAATTTTTGACTGGAGCGCGTGATGCTTTCTTGTTCCAGGCGTGTACCCATCATTTCTAAAGTTAATAACAAATTAAGTTTCAATCACATACATCCACACAGAGTATAATTACCACAAAGAACAGGTAAATCATCATCTGACGAATGAGTAAGAGCAGCTGCAAGAGCCTCACGCCAACTTTCGATCTCGCAGTTATTAATAACCGAAGCCCAATCTTCACTTACAAGAGCAGAAATCAAGGAAGACACGTAACCTTCACATTGTTCTAAGTACTTCGCTTGCGTGCGAGCACACAGTTCAGGACCACCCGTCATTGCAATAATAATTGCATCGGCGTAGCGCTTGGCTCTGATACATAAATCGGCTGCCGCCTCCACGTTGTTGAGTAGTAAAGCTTGGGCGATCAAACCGTCGGAATCATCACCAGTATTGATACGATAAGGTTTTAATACTTTAGGTTCCGATACTTGCTGAGCTCGAATTTGATCGAAACCGTCGTTGGAGTCGATCTAAAAATATCATGCATGATTTTTGTTTGATTCAGAAAGAACATGCTAAATGAATAAATTTAAAAAAAAGTACCCTGTTGGCAGTCGTGAATTGTTCATTCAGTTGATTTAGGGCGTCGTCCTGTTTGGGTAACATGTGAGGGGCGAGCTTAGCATTGACATCTTCGATCTTGTAACCCAGCAGATTTAAAAACTCAGTTCTTGGGTTTTGCTCAAAGTTGGCTTTCAGGAAGTGCCAGATGTAACGAGTGTGTTGGTCAGTGGAAGCATCTGCTTTATTGCGACAGTAATCTGTTTACAAAAAATTAAAAGTTAGGATTTGTGTTCGGTTTATTGCGTTTCAACAAATACCTGTAAAATTCCCGTATTCTAGTGCTTGTTCTAATTCAGTACTCTTGCGAACCAAATCAGCTTCAGTAATAACTTGACTAATGTGTACTTGATGGTTTAAATCATATTTGTCATGGTCAAAACTTATTAGTTTGCCACCGAACTGGAAGTTTTTTTTATTGTTAATAACACTATATGGATTTTGACTTGATTACTTACACCAAATGAAGCTCCCACTGGTCTTTTCAACCATTTCGGCGCTTTTCTTAAATCTACACTTATATTGGCAGTAGGTTGCTGTGCAGGCGCTTGCACATAATCGCCCGCGTCCATACCAGGAAAACTGTCAGCAATTTTATTAGTTGTTTGAATTTGTTGAGCTTTACCCCCCAATAAAGAATAAACAGAAACATGACCATCGAAACAAGGAGTGGCAATCAGTGCTGGGTTTTTAGGACACCATGCAATGTCGAAACTCCACTGATTAGTAGTTGCAACTTCAGATAAAATTTCACCACCCTGTTGGTTGGAATTAGGATTCCAACACAGTAATCTGTAATCTTTGCCACCAGATATCAACAGATCTGAGTCATGGGCGCACCAAGCCATTGACAACACACCACGTTGATGATTTTCTAAAGTTTTTAACGGTGACGTGGCAAAACGTAAATCCCAAAGTTGAATAACTGGAGCTTGATCTTCTTCAGAAGCTAGACATAACTGTGTAGCTACTTCCGGATGCCATGCAACAACCTTCCAACGTATACGAGAAACCGTGTCCGTTAGTTTAATAATGGTTTCGTTTTTTCTTAAATCCCACACAACACACTTTGATGAAAAAGTTGAGGCTAGGATATGTTGTACTTGTTTATTCCATTGAATACTGAGCACATCTTCGAATGGTTGTGATTTAGCACCAGGTGTCATTGGTGATGATAAGTTGTTCAAATCCCAGATAAAAATCTCTGAAGATGCAGAACCAGAAGCCAACAAGTAATTTTGAAATGGATTAAAATCTATCGAGTGGACTGCTCCAGTGTGTTTGTCCTGCTTTGACACCAGACCTGATTCACCTTGCAGCAACTTATTTGCATTATAGATCTGCATAATACCACTGTCACAACCACCAACAATTGTACCAGCCTCACTGCCATAATTACTCCAAGCTAATTTATGAAATCTATGGTCACTCGTAGTACTTGCCCTAGTCTCTAACTCAGTGCCTGGCTCATTGAGGTTCAAGGAAAAGATCTCCAACGAAGCATTAGTGTCAAATGAAGCATCTAGTTGCTGTCCCGCCGTACCAGCAGCCAAATAAATTGGATCCACGTTCGCCGGCGACCAGGCAATGTTTGCCGTACGTTCCAAATCCTTTACCTTCATTCTGCAGGTCAATTAAAATGAAAACCTGCCAATAAAAATATTTACAAGCGTCTGTTCGAGCGTAGCATGCGTTTTACGTACCTAATTTTGTCAGGTTCCAAGATCCGATTAAAATGATTGCATTTATTTACTTCTTCGATGTCGCTTGCAGTCCACTCATAAACACAAATAACAAAGTGACAAGTCGACACTTCCAACGTGGCTAATGTAATACCGTGTACTTATTCCTGCTGCTCCTGCTAAATCAGAAGTGTATATTTAGTTGCCTATATTATACTATATGGAAATGGCGCTGTACTGTCAAAATTAAAATCAATCAAAGTTAAGTTTTTAATTTAAAGATCGAAAAGGTTTTCAAATATAAATTTAACTAAAAAATTAATTTTAATTACAAGAATATTGACGTTAATACAACGTTATGTAACTGTTTTGAGTTGCCTGTTTGACACACATCTCAAAAAGGAACAAGTTTAAAAGGGAATTTTGAAAAACTCAGATTGATTGCTACAAAAAAGAAATATTTAAATTATTTAGGTACACAAGTAATCAGCATTTCTTGAACTTTTCCCCGAAGCCTATTATTCTCGCGCTGAAGTAGTTCAATCGATTTCTCATGATTCTCAATAACTTCCTGAAACTCCATCCGGATTTCTTCTTTTGTTGCTAGCGCTTTATCCAAAAGCATCGCTGGTTTTCCCGATGGCATCTGATTCACTTTACACCCAAGCAAGGCCGTCATTCGCCGATTGTCTTTGCGCTCAATCTTGAGACTCTTTCGCAAATTATTGGTCTCATTAATTAATTGTGAGTTCTGCTCAACGAGCCGAAGATTTTCCCCAGTGTACGAGCGTGCTTTGCTCACTTGACTCCTCAAGCCTTTCACAGTCCTCTCAAGAAAGTCTCTTTGACGCATAAACTCTTTTTTTGCTTCAGTATCTTCAGCATGCGTCACTGCAAAGTCTTTATCCGCATTATGTTTGTGGTACATGTCACGAACAGCTTTTTGCATTTTGGGCACATCATGTATCACTCCTGAAGCGAAATGAATTTCAGTTTTGATTCGTTTCAAACTGGCCTTAGCTGCTCGGTTTCGAACAACTTCTCGTCTGGTTTCATTATCAGCAGCGCGTAATTTCTCACGCATTTTCGTCACTTGCAACTCCAAGTTTTGAATAATCTTTTGCAAATTTTCGAGTTCAATCAACATATTACTGATCTGTTCGGACTGTTCAGCAATTGTACTATCTCTAGGTTCAATCTGAGCTTTAAGTTCATCGATTTTAAACTCGAGAATAAATGTGAGTTTCTCTAACTCCTGATTTTTATCTTTCAATTCAGAAATACGTTTTTCTTTGTCTTGAATCGTCAAATCACGCTCTGCAATTTCATTTTTTAAGTCCAATATGGACTGTTCAAGACCGAAAATGACGGTTCGTAATTTATGCTGCTCCATTTCATGCGTGTGCAAAGAATGCATAAGATCATCAATACTTTTTTGAGATATTTGTAGTTTCTTCTTAGAAGATTGCGTTTCTCCGCGTAACCGGACATTGAGATCCTGTTCATCACGCAATTCTTTCTCAAACTCAGTTTTAAGTTCGTATATTTCACGATCTGCGTCGTCTTCGATTTGTTCTTTCATTGTTTCCGATTCTCGAGACATCAGCGTAACCTTTGTTTGAAGCTACACCAAAAAATAAAGAAAAATATTATACTAATCTTCCTTACTTTTGCTTAACATCTAACTTACCTCCTCCAGCAAAACAATTTTATTTTTTAATTGAACATCGTAAGTATGTGTTATGGTTTCTTCCGATGTTCGTTTAGCATCTTTCAATTCCTCCAACTCTTTGTCATAGGACATTCTCATTCGACACAATTTTTCTTCAAGTAACATAAACTTGTCATACTCCACAATGAGTTTTTCAATATAACTAGCTTCCAGTTTTTGTACATAAGCATCATTTTGATTTCTAATTTTCGAGATCTCCATGTTAATGTTACTGACTTCAATATTATGCTCCAATTCAAGGTTCTCGTTCTTTTCTTTCAATTCATCAATAGTTTGTTGGAACCTATCCCTCAAATCAGTCATGGCCGCTGTGTGTGCACCAAGAGTCTGTCGCATTTGATACGAATGCTCAGTCTGCATTTCGTTGATGCGGACTTGTAATTCTTTGATATGCGTCAGTTTTTCCATAAGGTCGGCGCGTCTGATCATTACATCAGTTGATGGCACAAATTCTTTGTCCATCCGTACCATTCGATAGTCAGCTCCTACAATCCGCCATATGCAAATACAACTTGGTGAAGCAGTAATGATATATTTATCATCATAAGTGATTTGCATCTGAAATAAAATAATTTTTCTGTTAAGGCCTTAGACCTCCCTAGAGACCGCAAAAAAGGTTTCTTAGATTTTTTTAATGTTTATTATACATGTTAGTGACTAATGATGTTCTATAAATCATTAAAAAAATGTTGATTTTATAAAAATTAATACGCACCGCTGATACTCTCTTATTATGAATCGCGTATTCATTAGTTGCAGAAGTTTCCGTTACAGGTATCAACATCGTGTAGACAATACCATTATTACCAGCGGTAAACATCATGGCGTCGGAGTTGGCCATTGCCATACAATCCAAACGATTCGCTGTCACTTTCAATTCGTTGTACACGTTTGAGTTAACAATTTCACGTACTTTGCCATCAGAACCCACAGCAAAGTTAGACTTGCCGTCGTTAGTGATAGCCAAGCCAGTAAATTGACATATTTTAATGATAGTCTCGCAAATTCGTCGCGTTGTTGATATCTGCCATTCGTAAACTGCACCTTCAGTACCACACGATGATAGTTTATAATCATCATGCGCCCATGATATAGCAGTTACCTACAAGAGGAATATTGTAAAAGATAACAAAATAAATAGTTAATGGCGATGGTACCATGCCGTTGTGTCCTTTTAAGTTGAACATATGTTCATAACTAACTGTGGAATACACCTGTATCATGTTACCATTAACAGCAGCAAAAAGATGTCCTAATTTGCTGTATTTCACTAATCTACAACCCCTGATAGGATACTCTCGATCGCTAACAAAATCATTCATCATAACTTTCAAGACACGTAGTTTATCGGAAAACCCAACCACAGCAAAAAATCCTATAGGGTGTAGGTCACACGTAAATATATCCTCTTGATATCTTTTGATTAATTCAATAGTATCATTTTCGTAATTCCAAATCCTTAATGTCCGATCGAAACATCCTGCAGTCATAAACACAGGTTTCCATGTACAAACAGATATGGCACATATAGGTCCATGATGCAAAGGTAGACCATGGACTGTCATGGTAACATCACCTTCGACCCCTACCAATTTTCCGCTATAAATCTGGGTTTCATTGCATGTCACTAAAATTCTATTTTCCGAAGGAGGAATTGCGATGGAATTAACCTCGTTGTAGAACTCGTGGATAAATTCGATCTCTTCTTCTTTAATGTCATCATCTAGTCGAACGATGTTATTGTCAGGAATACGGAATATAATTTTGCGGACGTATTTATGCGCGGAAACCTTCTCGAAATATTGGAGGCAACCACGTTGGAAACAAAAGACAAAACCACGGCCGAAGTTTGTCAGATGAGAAATGGCATTGTTGTCAGAATCTACAGCAATGGTAACTGGTGCAGCTTCTGGAGGCCCGTTTGGATCTTGTGCGAAATTGGTACCACTTCCAAAAACTCCCGACTCTTTCGAGTCGTTTTCTTTCAAAATTAAGGCAACTGTGTCGTTTGCGGTAAAAATCCGTTTTAAATCTCCGTTTTCGAAATACATGATCTTTCCTAGGGACGTGCCGGCTAATAAGCGGTCTTGGGTTATCCAACAGCAGGATACCATGTTAAGGTTTTCGGCTTTATTAAACCCAAATTGTCTCCAAATGCCTTCGGAACAAGAGAGCATTCGGAAAAGAGTACTACCTACTAATACCAAAAGGTTTGAATCGCTTGGATTCGGTGCAATCTAAGAAAAATGAATTCATTCAGTTAGAATTTGGCAGTTACTAATTAATATAAGTAAAAGCTGAAAATACCTGCACTATGGTACCAGTATTGTTACTGTTGTTAGCTCTGGTAATTGTTTCCAACTTGATTTTATCAATTTTAAAAATTATCATTAACCAATCGGGTTCTCCAGCTACAAATATTAAGAACTTAGAGTCAGCCGAGAATGCAACAGCTTCGATTTGCTTGGTTGTTATTTCTCTTTCAGTGGGCATAAAAATTTGTTTGCGTTTTTTGTAGGTTGTTGGGTCGTAGAGTGTCACTGAGACCTTGTCACCCGTCTCACAAATAGCCAAATGTTTTCTAAAATATAACAAGAAACCGGATATATCTAAATACTCTAAATGTGCAATGACTTACTTATTAGGACTGATTGCAATCAAATTAATATTTGCTCCTTTTTCGGGCAATTTGATATATTTCTGCTTCTTAGAAGTGACATTGTGGAACGCCAGGACACCACCAACAGGATAAATAAGTTCATCATCGCTTAAACATTGCACGTTGCCTTTGACGTTTGTATTTAAACCAAGAAGAGCTTTCGGAATTAAGACTGGTGGCGTTGTTATTAATGGGACACTTTCCGCCGCAAGAGGATCAGCCATCTTATCACCAGGCATTTTCAAAACGATAGAAAACCAGTTTTAAAATTAAAAAAATTGGGGTATAAAATATGTAAATAGATTCGCGAAGATTATAAGACCAAGCGTCAAGGTGTAGTGAAGGGGTTTGATGTTTACGTTACGTTGGTAACAAATGTTTGATCGATTTTTTTACCACAGCTTGCATAGACTATTATTATATAACTTATTATTTGATGTAAATACATATATTTAAACTAAAACTTCTTTCCACATTAACCAATTCTCTTGTTATTATTTTTTTCTATTTTTTTTTCAAAGTTTATCAATTTTGTGATTTTTTGATGTAATGGGGAATTCAATATGAGTTTTTGTTCTTCTAAGCGGCTAGAATTTTTTAAATTTTTGCACCGAATTCGAATCGGCACCGTCCAATTACTTTAAGAAACTTGCATTGGACATGTGTTGTACTTTTTATGTGTACAAATAAAAAATATAATATAGATAAATAGGCATGTATGTCCTTTTATGCTCATAACTTCTAAACCGTAAAATATGTTTGCATTTTTTCAACGGATTTGGATAGATGGTGAAAATTTACACTAGAAATAGTATACTGGATATCTTGGTATGCATTTTGAATGTGTTAATAATTAGGTCGACCAAGATTGCACAAATTTTTCGTGCTCAACATGAGTTTTTGTTTATATCTTCTAAACGGCTGGAATTTTTTAACTTTTTACACCGAATTCGAATCGGCCCCATCAAATTACATTTAGAAACTTATATTGGACATGTGTTGTAGTTTTTATATGTACAAATCAAAAAAAAGTTTAGACGAAAATTTTTAGTTTTGGCGCTACAGCGGATAGCCAATCGTCATGTATGTCCTTTTATGCTCATAACTTCTAAACCGTAAAATATTTTTGCATTTTCTCGACGGATTTGGATAGAT